>PISX010003276.1:0-33994 GCA_004024625.1 Mellivora capensis
ATACCTGGGAATAAACCTAACCAAAGAGGTAAAGGATCTGTACTCGAGGAACTACAGAACACTCATGAAAGAAATCGAAGACGTAAAAAGATGGAAGACCATTCCATGTTCTTGGATCGGAAGAATAAACATTGTTAAAATGTCTATACTACCTAGAGCAATCTATACTTTTAATGCCATTCCCATCAAAATTCCACTGATATTTTTCAACGAGCTGGAGCAAATAATCCAAAAATTTGTATGGAATCAAAAGAGACCCCGAATCGCTAAGGAAATGTTGAAAAACAAAAATAAAACTGGTGGCATCTCATTACCCAATTTCAAGCTTTACTACAAAGCTGTGATCACCAAGACAGCATGGTACTGGCATCAAAACAGACACATAGACCAATGGAACAGAGTAGAGAGCCCAGTGCATGGAGCACTGGGTGTTGTAAAACTATGAATTCTGTCACGCTGAAAAGAAATAAAAAAAAAATAAAATTAAAAAAAAATTCTCTCCCTCTCCTCCTGCCCCTTCACACCCTCTCTCAAATAAGTAAATAAATCTTGAAAAAAGAAAGATTTACTCTCTTAACAACTTTCAAATCTATTCTCTTAGAATGTTCTGAGTATAACTCCACTCGTGAAAATATTCACTTCACCATTTGAGCTAGAGATAGGAAGATCATGGTCATGTGTAATCTAGCAGCTGGTTAATACCTACAGCAATTTCAAAGATGTGAGGAGCATAAAAGATATTTCAGAATATTTGCTACAACTATAATGGGATATAAAAATATCTGTGAGATCCAGGTAGAGCCGAGTTAACAGGTACTGTTAATACTACTTTGGTTGCCTGAATTCCTAATTAAAATAAATGTTCCATTTCCATTTCATGGTATAAAATACGGATTTAAAAAAAAATTAAAGATACCAGCCTCTTGAATTCTAGCCATTGACTCTCACATTAAGAATTCCTGTTCTAATGGACTGACATAGTCCGTGGCAACAGGAAGGGGAAAGCAAGGCGGAGTCTGAAAACATTGCAAAGACCATGTGATTCAAGAGTTCCACTCAGCTTCGGTAACTTACCTATTTGAGATCATCTACTAAGTTTCCCCATCATTCATTCAGCCTTGACCTCAGAGACCCCCTTGCTTTTCCCTGAATACAACCCTGCCTCAGGGTCTTTGTACTTGCTGATCTCCCTGCCTGAGTGGGGAGAGGAGCTGCCTTCACATTTGTAGATAGCTAGTTCAGCCACTATGTTGAGATTTTGGCTTAAATGTCACTTCTCAGGTAAACTCCCTGACTTCATATTTAGAATTGCAATCTGGGGCGCCTGGGTGGCTCAGTGGGTTAGGCCGCTGCCTTCGGCTCGGGTCATGATCTCGGGGTCCTGGGATCGAGCCCCGCATCGGGCTCCCTGCTCTGCTCAGCAGGGAGCCTGCTTCCCTCTCTCTCTCTGCCTGCCTCTCTACTTGTGATCTTTCTCTGTCAAATAAATAAATAAAATCTTAAAAAAAAAAAAAAAAAAGAATTGCAATCTGTTCTGGGAGAGTTCATTGTAGCATGCCTAGAATTGGCCCAAGCTATTCTGTTTAAGTGAGAAGCATGTCTATAGGGCAATGACTCCTAGCGAAGGCATGAAAACTATTAGCTAATTGTGCTGCTGGGTGACCGTGGGATGGGGGAGTTTGAAGCAGTCTGTACCAGCTTGTCAACATTATTTATTGATAACAGCAAGACTGACGATCTGCATCCGATCAGAGTGAGACCGCCAGAGCTGTAACTGGCTACACAGCAGAAATACACATACATAACCGGCAAAATAGAAAAAACTCCAAGCCAAGACTCCATTTGGAGGTTCCTGGTTTCCAGAGGTCCCGTGTACACAACTATGTATGGCTCCTGGTCGGAAAGCAAGAACGCATTCCTGCCACAGCTCTTACAGACGGGGGGCAATAGAGCCCCAGCCCTGACTTCTCCAGACCCCTTGCTACCAGACAGTCTCCGGCTGCGATGCCTAGCCTCACTTTAATGCTCTTTCTCCATTGCACCCTCTTCCTGGAATAAATTCCAGATTTGTCAGCACTGTCACTAAAGGTCCTGGGAGTCTTCGTTAGCAACCAAACCCTGTTTAAGAGCCACCGATAGTGCACAATCCTGACCCAACTCTCCCTCTTCTTCCTTGTATCTGTGACACTAAGCACCATCTGATATATTGTAAATTTTACTTAATGATTTTGTTTACTACATTACCATATGTATTTATTACTTTGCTTTTATAATTTTTTAACTGTCCTCCCATTAGGGGACTCCATGAAGGCAGGGTTTCTGGTCTAATTTTTTTCTTTATTGCTGTATCTCTGGACCATAGTGGACCTTCTGCATTTATTATTTGATGAATAAGTAAGTGCAGAAAGAGGCGGAGTAGAATTATCACTTTGAGTTCAAGGCTTTTTTGGCCCAGCTCTGAGGCTAGAAATCAATATACAGAAGCTTAGAAAGATGGACAGTGATAAAGAGCATGTTCGCCTGCTGATTATACTCAAGTCAGTTACCATAAGGCACAGAGATGCTAACTGACAGTCAGTTGCAACAGCAATTGACATACCTAATCTACATCGACTCAAAGTCCAAAACCTGATGTCCATGAAGGGCCACAAGTGGCTAAGAACTTGTCTTTCTGACAGCTCTTCCAGCCTCTGAAGGCAGAATCACCCAGATGGGGCATAGCTTTCAGTTTCCCTAGTACTTCCAGAACCTTCTGTATTTCACGGACTTTGCTCTAGGGGCAGGAAGATGAAATGGCCAGCAGCTGGCAAACACCACATTGAGATCCATCGCCAAGTTTGGGGAGCCAGAGGTTTGATGGGGAGCCATTTTGATGGGCCACTGATACAGAAGTTTGACTTCTTATCACCAGCAACATTAATCCGTAAATCCCTCTGTCTTTCTAGGCTCCCATATGGACTGCTGATCTAGAAAACACCACTTAACTCTCAGGGCTGCTTACCTGAGCACTAACCAAGTCCTTTTTTTAAACACAGGGTCTGCCCTTCCCCTCCACTCCCCACCCCAGGTGGGATTCTCAATCATCAGGTCTGAGGCTGGGAAACCAGTATTTTTAGAAGTTCTGTATGTAACTTTACAGTTGGGGAATATCTTTTCTAAACTGTACTGTAAAGAATTAGGGAATTCAAAAGTGATTAGTGATTTTAATGAGCAAAGTATGTTTATTTCTTTTGAATTATAGGAGAAAACTCCTTTTTTATGTTCATTGTTCTCTCTGGGAATCTGTTCTTTAATTTTTATTTTTTCCCAGTCGTATGAAGATATAATTGACCTCCAACACTGTATTGGTTCCAGGTGTACAACACAATGATTTGACATGTGTGTATATGACAAAATGTACACCACAACTGTACTTCACATGCATCATCTCATGGAGTTAAATTTTTTTTTCTCGGGATGAGGATTTTTACAATCTACTCATAGAAACCTTCAAATACACAACACTGTGTTATTAGCTCCAGTCACCATGCTGTACGTTATATTTTTCAGAGTCAAAGTGGTGACATCTTTTCAGAGAAGACTGCACAGTTTGCTCTGGGCTTGGTGAGTTTGCTGACATCTTATTTCCGTCTTTCATCTATTACCTTACTGTTTGAACTTGCAGAGGGAGAGTAGAGAAGATGAATGCAAAGTGCAAAGCCCCATAGACTTGCTTTCGAGTTGGTTTGGAAGAAGCTGGTGCCTGGTTGTTATTCCTAAGTTGTTGGGGAGGCAAGGATGCGGGTTGGAGACGTAACGATTTGTCCCAGAGTGAAATGGTCAATTATGGGGAAATCTGGGGAGAAAAGAAAGATCTTTTACCCAACGGGCCCCACCCAACACTCAAACACAAAGTTCTCTCCACAACCGTCATGATGAAAACATGCAGTTGGAGGCCACCTACAACTTACCTGGAGTAGACAAATCAATCTGTATCATTAGGCGGCTTCTCCTCAGTTTGTGTTTAAGCCATCAAGGTGAGGCACCGGTAAAAGGGACAATATCAAAACATAGGGCCCTGAACTCTCCTATCCAGCAGATCTTCTGGAGAAGAAAAAGTCAGTCAACAGGAGCCAGCTTCGTTGTACGTGGTCTAACCATTCCTACAAAGCGCGGGTGGCTGAAGCCAAGTGGTACAGGCTCCATAGAATCAGGTGGGTGGGCTGAAATTGGCCACGGTGGGCGTATTTCTACCACAGGAATTGGTAAACACTACAAATCAGATGTCTCTATTTTTTTTTTCTAAAGACTTGAATCTTAAACATTTACCAGGGTACAGCTACTCAGAAGCTCTCATCTGCGCCAAGGCAGGCACACTAAAAGGTCGTTACGTTGCCTCCACTAGTCAAGCAAGGTGTTTGCTACAGTGGGTCCTCCACAGCCTCCTCCCTAATCTTGAATCCCTCTTTACGTAACTAACACTAATTCAGAGGAACTCATTATTCCATGACTCTCCATTTAAAGAGGGACCTCGGGGGAGCACCTGGGTGGCTCAGTGGTTAAAGCCTCTGCCTTCGGCTCGGGTCATGATCCCAGGGTCCTGGGATCGAGCCCCACATTGGGCTCCCTGCTCAGCGGGGAGCCTGTTTCCTCCTCTCTCTCTGCCTGCTTCTCTGCCTACTTGTGATCTCTCTTTCTAAAAAAAAAAAAAAAAAAGACAACAAAAACAAAAAAAAAGAGGGACCTCGGTGCCCTATGACAAGCCTAAGAAGAGGAAGGTGTTCAGAAAGAAGTCATTTGTTTCCAGCAGGGGACAGCTGAAAGTCTCACATCAAACTGCAATTTTCCACCCTTCCAAAGTAGCGGGCCGTCTCGAGTCCTGACCTACAGTGGAAATCCCATGAGACACAAAAATTTGCACCCCAAGGAAAACCACCTGCCAGCCTCATTTGACAACTAATTGGGCATTGCCACCACTGGTGGGGATCCATAGTAGAACAGCTGCCTTCGCGCCCCAGTTTATTGAACTAAAGACAGAGAATGGCTTGTTCATTAATCAGAGGGAAAGGAGTCACCATTGACCAGGCATGGCAAAGACCATCCACTTGCAGCCTGGGAACCAAGACATCAGTAATCCCACTGCTCAAAATCCTTCCAGATCGCTGGTACCATGTTTTTATTTTGTAGCCAGTACTAGCACATGGATTTGTTTCTTCCTCTCTTCTACTGCTAAATCTCCCAAGAGCAGAGTGCATCTTCACTCAACCCAATGAACAAATGAAGTGATTGGATCAGAAAAAACATTAAGGAGCCAAAGGGCACAAGAGGTCCCTTTGCACCTCTGACGCTCTACTGGCTGTTTCTGGGCAGCAAATAACCCATGGCTCCTGCTACTTGATTGTCAGTCCTTCCTACGAAGACTGAAAAAGTACATCTGTCACAGAAAGTGCACCTAATTGACTCGGCTTTGGCGGGGGGTGGGAGGTGGTGTTTCTGGCTATCAGTGGTTTGATGTGCATTTGTGCACATCCTGTATCCTTTGTCCTCATGGCGAAGGGCATAAAGCACTACTGGCCTGGGGAACACATCTGATCTGAAACCCTAGAAGAGATGAGGCGAGACAACAGGCTCACTTATAACCCTGATCGTGGCACCCAGACTCCATCAGCAACCATTCAGTCCCAAGGACTAGAAGCTACTTGAGCTAGTTGACATACAAGAAGAAAGCTCTTGTGGAAGAGGCAACTGTACAGGTTCCAGGTTCCAAAAAGAGCGGAAATGTTTTAAAATAGCTTCAGAAGCCCTCCCTTGCAGGTTCTGGGCAACAGAAGACCCTGGAGATCTCTGCTTAACCCTTCAGCAGGGGTCATCTTATGACCACAGTGGAATTTCCAGCTGGGCTGATGGTGGTTTGGGACCAACTAAATCCACTTTAGAGAACTCAAGTAAACGGGGTGCTCCTTACATCGTATGCTGAGGAATAGAACCCACACCTAGTACATTCGATTCCGCACACAACTCACAGGACTACATGTACTGGGTGAAAAGCAGAGCGATGCCATGGCCAGTTTCCGCGGTCATAACCCAACGTTTACAATGTAAATACTTTGGCTTCCAACAGCGGTATCTTCTAAGCCCGTGAGGCTTAAACACCGAGAAAAAAACGTTGCGTTAAAATTCCCACACAGGCCTGTAGAGCCACCTGATTTCACTGTACTCAGAAAAAAGAAAAAAAAAAAACCCAAGCTTTCAAAAGGGTATAGAAAGTTGAAAAATCTCATATTGCCCGAAGTGAGCAAAGAGGCCTTGGGTGGGGAGGAAAGTGAGCGGAAATCAATTTTACTTGCTTCGGCCTCACAATGGATTTTGCAAAGTAAAGGGTAGAAAATCAATCTTGTCAAATCAGTGAGAATTTATACACTTGAAGGAGTCCAAAGGTCTTGGAGGGTGTATTAGGCTGTAGGACATTCTCCATCACATGGTGGCAAATACAGCCTAAAGGTGGGACCCACGCCTTAGTGAGTAGGGACTGGTCACTCCCAGTGACATCACCAGGGACTCAGACAGGAAACCAGAGCATGGAAGGTGGGCCTTGAGCAGAAAGCAGACCAGGGGGCTAGTGTCTGTCTTGGCTTCCACTCTGCTGGGGGTCGGGGAGACATCACAGAGAAATGCTTCAGGGAAGTCAGGCGAGGTAAGGGACCCACATTCTCTGCTCAAGGGGAGTTGGCCAGGGGCTGGGCCAGCAGGAGCACCAGCAGCAAACTTCACCGTGTTTCATAAGCATGTTCCTTGGTTCCCTTTTGATTTTTATAAACTTCCGTGAGGACTCCTGTAAAAGGTCTGCCTGGGGGCACCTGGGTGGCTCAGTGGGTTAAGCCTCTGCCTTCAGCTCAGGTCATGATCCCAGGGTCCTGGAATTGAGCATCGGGCTCTCTGCTCAGCGGGGAGCCTGCTTCCCCCTCTCCCCCTGCCTGCCTCTCTGCCTACTTGTGCTCTCTCTCTGTCAAATAAAGAAATAAAATCTCAGAACTCTCTGAGGTCTCTTTCATAAGAGTACTTAACCCCATCATGGAGCCGCCACCCTCAAGATCTAATCACTTCCTAAAGGCCCCACCTTCTAATACCATCACCTTGGGGCTTACGTTTGGGGGGACACAAATATTCAGTCCATAACATACCTAGACTTACAGAAGTCATGAAGACCAGCGTAAGAGAGAATAGCATGCTCCCACCTCACCCTTCAGGCAGGCACGCCAGTGACCTTGTAGTTAGTAAGCAGATCCCAAAGAAAATGGAGTCCAGGCTGAGAAATCCCACCTCTGGGTCCCATCTGGACCTTCATTTGTCATTGCCAAACTTGTTGATCTAGGCTTGATGTGATGAAAGGAATAGGTGGCTGTGTGACCTTGGGGAAGTTACTTGACCTCTCTGTGGCCCTTTCCTTAGCTGTGAAATGGACATAACAACACACCTGTATCAAAGAATTATTACACGTATCGTAGGAGTTGATGTTTGTGAAAACCCGAGAGCCACGCCTGACATACAATAAACACCATACACGTGTTCGACTTAACAAAAATAATCATGATCATGTTGTTATATATTGGACTTCAGACAACTCAACACAAACCTGATGGCAATGAGCCATCAGCAGGTGTGGTAGGCAGAATTCTAGGATGTCTCCCAAGATTCTGGGTCCCCGGTATCCACACTCCTTCTGCCAGCTTGTAGATGTGACTAAGGTCCTAAATCAGGAGATGATCTGGGTAGTTCTAACTTAATCAGGCAAAGCCTCTAGAAGCAGAGTTTCCTCCAGCTGGGCGCAGCAGAGGAGCTGCAGAAAGGTCAAGCCACTGGGCCGGGAAGAAAGCCGCATTGGCTTCCCTCCTGTGAAATTCCAGGGGGGGTGGTGCCTAGAGCAAGGGACGGTGGGAGGTCTGTAGAGGCGCAGGGCAGTTCTCAGCTGAGAGCCCGCAGGAGAACAACGGTGTGGGTCCCGCAGGTGCAAGGAACCGAATTCTGTCAACAACCAGCGATTTTGGAGGAAGACACAACCCCCACCCCCAAACCCCATAGAAGAATTCTAGCCTCGGGCAGCACCCAGATTTCAGCCCCGTGAGACCCTGAGCGGAGAATCCGGTCACACATGGCCTGGACTTCTGACTTTCAGAAATTAGGAGATCATAGATTTGTACTGCTTTAGGCCACTACGTTTGTGAGAATTCACGATGCGGCACTAGAACACTGGTACAGTGAAAAAACAAAGCAAATAGGTACACGTAACACATGATCAGTTAAGACAATTTTGTTCAAAGCCCAGGCAGCCTCCTTTCCTCCCTGCCACATTACAGGTGAAGATTTTTGACGCTGACCGAGTTATTACAAAGTACTCTCCCCGTTCGGAAAAAAAAAAAAGAAATGGACTTTGCCGCTCCCGTGGGAAGGCACTGTTGGGTACTCACCGGCATCCCTGGCCCAGCACGGCCCAGCTGCCTGCACCAAGAGCAACAAGTCTGCCCCACCCCGGCTGGTTTCTTTCGGTTGGGGAGAGGGCTGGGCAACGTCCACCTTAGGCAGGTGCAACGTCCTACAGGCGTGTCCCGACCTTTGACCTACGGATGAGGCTCCACCTCCACATCCAAGACCGGCCTGAAATTGACAGGCGGTTTTAGGACCCAGGGATCCTAGCTCTGAGATTTACCAAAGAGGAGAGAGTGCTTTGCAGAGGAGCTCTGGCCTATGCCTTAAACTCTGGCACAGCCACCTACTGTGTGAACTTTTGTAAATTCCTTACCCCATCTGCACCCCCATCTGGAAAATGGGGATAACAGCGTTGTGAGGGTTTGAGGTAAGGCTTACAAATCACGGATCTGTAGGGCCCAGCCGTTAGCAAGCCCACTAAAATGAGAGGTGGTGTTTAATTGCTTTTGATGCTGCCTGAGTCTTATACTCAAGCTCTAAGGCTAAGCGTTCGTCGTATTATAAATACCCAACCCAGCACATCTCGGTCCCTTGACCCTTAGCCCCAAGTGTCTGCTTAATGATTAACCACTCCAACCTGGTACGCGGAGTACCGAACCACATCAATCAGCCCCAGTACAAGCCCAGAGTCAATCAATTGTCCTTCCCCGCCTTCTTCTCTTTGCTCACTTGTTTCATTAGAACAAGAACTGTGCTACGGATGAGTACCAAACAGTCAGCATTTTCTACTGGAATAAAACCAAGGGAATGCAGTCACCGACAATAGGAGACCGGGCTACAATAAATAGAGGAGTTGAGTTTGCACTCTAAAAACAGACAAAGTAATTACCATTTTTATTTTTTTAGATTTTATTTGACAGAGATCACAAGTAGGCAGAGAGGCAGGCAGAGAGAGAGGAGGAAGCAGGCTCTCCGCGGAGCAGAGAGCCCGATGTGGGGTTCGATCCCAGGACCCTGAGATCATGACCTGAGCCGAAGGCAGAGGCTTAACCCACTGAGCCACCCAGGCACCCCAGTAATTACCATTTTTAAAAGACAGTTTCCTGAGGCTAAAAATCTACATCCCTCATGCACTGGGGGGAGGGGGGATCTATTAGATGTCATGAACCAATTTGATGACAGAATTTATGAGGCTGTGCCAGATTGTGATCAAGTGTTCAAAGGTATATGCCACTTATAAATATAACCACATCTAGACTCATAAAAATAGACTCCCTATTTAAATTGAATTTTCTTTCTGAGCATTGCTAAGCGAGGTAATGTGAAATTTTCCCAAATTGCAACGAGGGAGGTGGTGGTGGTATTTTTCCCATTTGTGGAGATGACCATCTATTATACGGATTTGCAGATTGGTTAATTGTCTGGAAGATTTAAGAAGAAAAAATGCTGTTCTAGTAATTCTGTGCAGTCCTGAGCTGAGGATTTTGACCGAGGGAAGATTAACATAAGCAAGAGTCTGCCTGATACATTTTAAATGAGAAACCAGGCTATTTTTTGAACTAATGTTTTCAAAAAGAAAATTATAGCAAAGAGTCTATCATTCCTTACTCCTTAGCCAATGATTCCCCCAACTACAGTGTTAAGATCTGGAAAGTCAATATAGTATCTTCACCCGTCTCCTTCGCTGTGGCTACCGTGGGGTCTAGAACAGGGCCTGGCGCAGACACGGGCATGGAATATTCCCCGAATAAATGGGTTAGTGAAATTAAATGAATTAGCAAGTAGCAGAATGCTGATGTTCTCTTTCGGTCTGAATTCTGAGGAGTTATAAATGTCAACGCGATCAGATGGAAAAGGAAAACAAAGGAGCAGGGAAGTGGGGTTCTGTAGAGTCATATTTGCATTTGGGGGTACACGGGAAGGGAAGAAGGAAACCCAGTGGCAATAGAATTTATCACTACAAAGTTTTTGTTCCTGAATGGAAATTTCCAGAGCCCATGTTGTAAACTGTCTTACAATGGGTCGTTTATGAGGAACAGTCCTTTCTGCCCAAGTGACTATGTGGCAGCAGCGCCATCTGCTGGGGTAACTAGTTGGCATTTTAGAACAATATTCTAGTCGGCTTTTTTTTCCCCCCAAAAAGCAAATTGAATTTAGAATCACAGAAATTATCTCAGAAATATATTTAGAGATAATCGAGGCCAGGTGTCCTCTTACAGGTAAGGACTGGCTTTAAGTAGATACAACATTTTCTTTCTGTTAATACAATGGATCCCCAAATTCATCTCCCCGAGACAAGACTGACTACAGCTATCATTACTAAACTACAGGTCTCGTGCAAATCAGAAACTGAAAGGCAGTTAAAATCCACTTGTTAAGCTCCGAAGAGTGCTGTCCAACACAAACGTCCACAACAATGGAGCAACAGAACTTTCTGCAATGATCCCTATCTGTGCACGCTGTCTGGTACAGGGGCCCCTGGCCGCGTGTGGTTATTAACGTCTGAAATGTGGTCAATGACACCGAGGAATTGGATTTTTAATTTTATCCAGTTTTAATTAATTTACGTTTTTAAAAGTAGCCAGCCACAGATGGCTAGTGGAGTGGTTCTCATTCTCTGTGCTGGGGGCCTGCACCGTGCCCTGCAGGCTGCTTTTGCAACAGCCCTGCTCTCTACCCACAAGTTTCCGGGGGTACCCCCACCCCGGCCCCCGACCCCCACAAAGCTGTGACAACCAAAAGAGTCTCCTGACATTGCCCCAGAAATGTCTCCTAGGGGGGTAAAATCACCCCTGGTTGAGAACCACTGGGCTAGTAGCTGCTGTAGTGGACGGCACAGTTCTAGAACATGCTTAACATATATGACATTTTGATTAAGAAAAAGAAACGGCCCCTAGGTTGTACTATAGCAGTAGTGGTTTTGTCATAAGAATGGGGAAGTTTAAAAAAAAAAAAAAGTCAGGGGCGCCTGGGAGGCTCAGTCGTTTAAGCGTCTGCCTTGGGCTTGGGTCGTGATCCCAGGGTCCTGGGATGGAGCCCCGTGTGGGACTCCCTGCTCAGTGGGAAGCCTGCTTCTCCCTCTCTCACTCCCCCTGCTTGTGTTCCCCCTCTCACTGTCTCTTACTCTCTCTCTCTGTCAAGTAAATAAAATCTTAAAGAAAAAGAGTCAGAGGCAGACTAAGAAATTTTCTTCTTTATCCTCCTTCCCACGTAATGGATGGAGCCCAAAGAGTCATGTCTGAAAATTCGGCCTCACACCCAAGTCCCCAGGTTTGCCTCAGAAAACCCATCCTGGAATCTGGCTTCCCTGACCTCACAGTGAGGAACTCAACAAATGGACCACAGGTCCTGGCTCAGCAGTGGTTCAAACAGGAGCTGGGATTATCGCCACCCTCTTCTAGGGAGCAGGAGGAAAGGTCTCGGGCCTCCCAACCAATAACACAGAAGTTCCCAGTGTGTTTCCATCAAAAATAAAAGCCTAATTGACAAAACCGGCCAAGCTCTGTAAACCTGACTTTATTCCAAAATGGCAGCGGCCACAACACTCTGGAATCTTGGTGGGTTTTTTGTGACTCTGGTCCCTTGACACGTTTACATATGAAGGAGAAAACATTTCAGCTCCTCGGGAAGGAGGAGTCCCTTGATCTTGTGATGCTGCTGGGTCCCGAAGCACTTCCGGATTCTAAGGCGACAGAGCTGCAGCAAAGAGGGGGGTCCTGGAGAGAGATCGCAAGACAAGCCACATGTTGGCGTCACTGATCTAAGGCTACTTCTCCTTGAAAGCAGACAAGAGGTAACACTGTCATAGGGAAATAACATGGTTCTGCTAAACACCATTTTGGGGGGTTTTGTAGTAGGAGGCATTTTTAGGGTATGTTCTCTCTTTTCTGGTATCTCACTGAAATGAGCTTATTAGTTTTTGATATAGAGCAGACTGAAGAAAAAAAATCAAAGCTTAATGTCACTAATGGAGGCTTAAGGCAGCTACTTTTAGAATTAGGAAGTCACACAAAATTCCCAATATTGAAAATAAAATTCACGTTCAACAGCTTTCTTGTATTTTACCTTTAAAAATAAGGTACTTCCCCAAAAGTAAGGCATGTCTAGATACAAAGATTTTTATAATGAAGCCATTTTAAGATATTCAAATCTAATGAGCCATCAGTGAAACCCAAGGGTATGTTATCAAGTCCCAGTTGTTTCTTATTCTGCATTCAGAGCTAGCCCAGTGCTTCCACTCAGAGCTGAACAGTAAACCAGCACAGACTTTGCACCCGGAACCAGCCAAGAGTTCATATTTTAGGACAGTGGTTCTCAGCAGGGGGTCGGGTGGAAGGGAAAAGGCAGGGACACTTGGCAAAGTGTAGAGACACTTCTGCCTGTCACCACTTGGGGGAGAGGTGCTACTGGCATTTGGCGGGTCGAGGCCAGGGATGCCGTGAAACGGGTGGCCCAAACAGAAATAAATGCAGTCTTGTCAACACGGACCTCGGAGCACATTTCCAAAGCCCCCGGGTCGGGATCGGGGGCACCTTCCAGACTCTGCGTAGTAGACTCGAGGCATCTCTTAACGAACTTTCCCAGTGGACTCAAGGCACATGTTAACCAGCTGTAAAAAGTACCCGGTGGGAAAACTGAACTTGAGTCCCTCTCAGTAAGGGAGGTCAAAGGACGGGGCTAACCTATGCGCTAGGCACGCGGCCGGGGACCACTGTGGGCGCTGCGGATAGAGAAGTGTCTGACGAGGCAGAAGAGTAGGACATCCGAGCAAGCTCAGTGCAACTGCCGCTACCAGCTGGCTACCTGCTGTCTGCTCGAAGTGGGGCGACGCGCGACAACCGCAGCCTTAAGTCCACAGGAATAGGGCTGAAAACCTGCTACAGCTCTGCGGCCACTTCCTGGCACCCGCAAGCGTTCAAGGAGTGGGCTCTACTCCATAATAAAACCAGCAATTCTTTACCGATGAATTGGCCTATTGCTTTCATCTCCATGTCTTTTTTTTTTCCCCAGCAGCACTCATGATGCTTTAAAGCCAAAGTGGGTTCGAGGGTGGCTCCGGCCATGCTGGGCGGGGGGTCATCTTTCGTTTTCATGGTGAGCCGTGAGTAAACACTGCTTTAGGTGCTTTTCGAGGCTACTAGGGCAGGAAGACTCCAGAACTCCTTTCCAGGAATGATCGGAGATAGAATTTGCTGGGTTGAATCTGCAGGTCTGGCTCTCTCTGCCCTTGGCTTGGCCCCATGCCCTGTGGCCTTCCAGACTGCTGAGAGGTGACCTCACCAAAACCCCCAAAAAATGACTCATGGGGGCAAAATCAGCAGTAATTCTCTGCAGGAGCAAATGACATTCTACAAGCCATGGACCCCACTGTCGCCAAAATGCAAATGAAAGGCAATGTAGGTGCCTACGAATGGCCTGGGGACATCAAGTGGAAGGGAGGAGTCAGGGGAGCCAATCTGAAAATCCAATGGGATTATTTGCTGAGGCAGAGGATGAGGGGCTGTAGATAGAGATAGACACACACGTATACACACATGAGCGTGCATGCACGCACGCACACACATGTGTGTGTACATGACTTTGTAACTTTAGGGGGCCATGAGGCACTTTTGCTTTTGTGGATCTCTTTCCCAGTTTAAAAAAAAATGGTATTTTGCCACTGTGTCGGTATAAAGGCACACCTAATCCAGGTTGAGTTTTATCCCTTTCTTTGTTTGGATTTTAAAAGAGATGAACATATTTCTGTGGCCCCTAAAAACATCGTGGGCCCCAAGCATTGTGCCATCTGTGCCTGCTGGAGAGATAGGTGATAGATAGATAGAATTTTTAAAAAACAAATCATCGCAATGCAGGAAGAGCAGCCTGGTGAGGACCACACAGGCCGCATTTGGGGGCCCCAAAGGCAGGGCTTTGACTGCAAGTACCCCGGGCAGTCGGAGTAGGAGGAAGAAGATTCTGGGGCCACTTTACAATTCTGCCCAGGACGAGGCCTAATTCTCAGCGGGCAGAATATAACCCGATAACCTGCCATCAGAACCCGTCAGGGAGGGAAGCCTGCTTCAAAGTCCCACTGCCTCGAAAAACTTAACGAAGTCCACACTCTAGTAAGAAAGCAGGTCCTGAGCTGGCTGCTGTGTCTAGGGACAGTTACGAATGCCATCTGAGGGGTCTCTGCTCCTCCCCCCAGCCCACCCCGACCTCACAGCCCTACCCCCTCGCACAGCACTCAATGACCACGTTTAGTTGTTTGGGTTAGAAGTGTGGGCTCTTATTTGTGGAGGACTTAGGTGTCGATGGACTTGCAACAATAAATGCCCTCAGACTGCTGTCGATCATTAAAGGAAGGCTTTCTAGCACTATCTTGAGTAGCATCCTTGCCCCCAGCAAGCAAGTGCCCAGTAGTCTGGTCCGTGCGTAGGGCAGTTAAGGCACCCGAGGGGGCATTGTCCAACCCCGAAGAGGATTCTGGTGCATCGTTCTAAACCACGTTCTAGAAAACTTTCATATCAAAAGTTGAGGATCGTGTTCATTCTTTTAAAGCTGGCCTACCTCACACGGAGTATTAGATCAACCAAAACAACCTGTCTCCAACACTGCAAACCACACGTGGTTCTTGACCACGTGACCAGGACCATACCCTGTTGAATAGCTCCCCACATTCGGCGAGGGCAGAGAAGGATGTCAGAGAAGGATCTGTGACAGTCTCACAAGTCAGAGCTCGGTCGGTACCTGCCTCCTGCGAGAGCCCGCAGGAGCTGCTAAGGATTAGGGCTTAGGTTCGGGCAAAGGAGAAGCACCTTCTCGCTGCAGGAAGAGCCGAGTCAGAGGGCTCTCTGAGGGCACCAACTCCAAGGGGCATTTGCCTTCGGCGTTCTTGGCCCGGGGGTCCGCTCCGAAGTCCATGAGCAGCCGTGCCAGCTCATCACTGGACAGCCTGGCCACTGCATGGAGGGGGGAGTCCAGACCTCGGCCTTGGTTCACGCTGGCTCCTGAAAAGTCACAAGAAGGAGAGAGTCAGGCAGGGAGCCGAGCCCAAGTGTCCCCCTTCTCGAAGCACGCTTCCTCAACAGTCCTTAACAAAAGCGCTTCGACAGCCGGCCTGGCAGTCCTGGGAAAATGGGAGATGTCTTGATTCCATCGACTAAGATGGGGAAAGTGCCATGTGACAATGTGAGTGAAGGTACAACACGAGCTATATAGCATATGAGGTTTAAAACCTTGCCTCTGAGTGCTGACCATAGGTGTGCTACATTCTAGAAAAATCCTCCTCTTCTAGGGCCATCCCCAGCGAATTCCATCCCTACGCTCTCTGCAAATCCCCACCCTAGCCAGATGGGCTGGATCCCACCGGGACAGGTGGGGACACGTGGCTTTGCCTGAGCTGCTGTTCCCCTAAGAAAATGGAAACCTATGTCCACCCAACACATAGTAACTAGATTGTTCCGGCACTCTTCTTGGTTTTGTGAGGAACGGGAAACCCTGCCCTTTCCTGACTAGAACTTAAAATCTACCTAGAGCATTAGGGGGAAGGGGTGGGGTGAGGGAGAGAGAAGGGGATGGTGGGAGGGGGAGAGGGAGGGAGAAGGAAAATGACTCTTCTAATTCGTGACAATGACTGTCACATGAGCAGAAGGCAACAAGCACCACAAGACAGTCAAGGGAAGGGAAGGGTTGCTGGAGTTGTAAAGAATAAGCAGGACTCGGGTCATTACAGGGGTGACGAAGTGGTGTTCCAAGGTCGCAGAAGGTTCTGGGTAACACCAAGGAGGTGCAAAAGAATGATGTGATGTAGGCCTTTCCGAGGAACGCAGAAGATCAACAATGAGCTAAAAACAGGGCAAGTACTGGAGAAGAAGGTCCCGGCGGGGGGGGGGGGAGACCGAGCCAGGCTCCAGCAGCTGTGCGAGTCCTGCTGGCCTCAGAACGTGACTGGCTGGAGGGAGGAGGTGAGAGGGAAGGGAGGAGAACAGACAATCACTGAGGACCACCCTGGGAGGAGATATGCTCACCGTCCTTGCCCTCATTCCAATCGAGAGGGCGGGAGCGGAAGTGCAAACAGGGTAAAATCTATCCCCCCGCCCCGCCCCAGAACACAGCCTCCACCAACCCTGACCTTGCCCGTCTCCGAGGCCCACACTCTTCCCCCGTTACAATACAAACGGCTTTTAAAAGACATTCCATTTCTCATTCTCTTTCCTTGTTTCGTGTGCTTTTAGCTTTACCTGACTCCAGAAGCTTCCTGGCACAGGCTATCTGCTGGTTTGCACAAGCCAAATACAGCGGCGTGCCCAGGTGGTTGATGTTATGGTCCACGTCGCCCCCGTGGGCCGCCAGCATCTCCACACACGCCGCATGCCCTGCAGCCCAGCGCAGAAGAAACGGGGTTGCCGCGCACGTTCTCTTAGCCAGGGACACAACACTTTTCCTCTCTCCTGCAAGCTTATGTTTGCCACGGACCAAAAGCTACTTTCCTTAGCCCAGGGAAGGACTTTACCCACTGCCGTCACTTAATGTGCTGACCGGAAGGCATGATCTCTCTGCAGCTCCGGGGAGAACCCCACTTGGCTTTATGGCCACGGAAAGCAACCAGCAGCCTGCTCCGAGGGTCTGTGGCTTCGTGACCAGACTGAATACAGAAATAGAGGGGACAGTGGGGAGGGGATGGGGGAACAAGGACTGCAGGTAGGCCCGGAGAAGAAAGGGCACATAGGAGCCACGGGCCCCGGGGAGGCAGCCCAGAAGCTTACCAAGGGAAGAAAGAGGCCACCATGGACACACGCGAGGCTGAGAAGCACCTGCCCCATCCAGTCCAAGTGGGGCCTGGTCTGGCAAACTGGATTTGGTGAAAGCCAAATCATTCTTGCTTGGTCTAGAATGTCATACTTTAAACATGGCTTCTTTGCTTTTCTCTCTCTTTTTTAAGATTGTATTTATTTATTTCTGAGAGAGAGAGAGAGCACACACAAGCAGGAGGAGTGGCAGGCAGAGAGAGAAGCAGGCTCCCTGCCCAGTAAGGAGCCCAACTCGGGTCTCGATCCCAGGACCCTGGGATCATGTCCTGAGCCAAAGGCAGCCACTTAACCCACTGAGCCACCCAGACGCCCTGCGTTTCTCTTTCTATAAAATCATTTGAGTTCCACGCACCCAGGGAATATGATCAGTTGGCGGGTCTCTTAACAAAGAAATGTCAGTGCCTTGGGAGATAATTATCATATGGATGGATTCGGTCAAATAGGGCCGCTGTAAGGCTCATGGGGAGCCATTCTGGGAAAGCCACCAAGGAACTAAAAACTCTTCCGGCAATGTGTGTTCATGATAGTGACGATGACGGTCATGGGCACTGGGGAGAGGCAGAACTTGCCATTGTATTTTTTTGTACCAGAGTTAAGAATATCAGGAAAACTGTGGCTTTATGAAAAGAATTACCCCGGCTGAAGAAGTTCTGGGGATCTAATGTACAGTATGGTAACTGTACACGATAATGCCATATCGTATGCTTGAAATGTGCTGAGAGTGGACCGTAAGTGTTCTCCCCACACACAAAAAATGATAACACTGTGAGACAATGGATATGTTCATTAATTTGACTGAAACCCTTTCATGATGTAGGTATCTATCAAGTCATCATGTTAGTACACCTTAAATATATACAATTTTATTTGTCAGTTAAATCTCAATAAAGCCAGGTGTGGTAGAGAATTACCCCGAGCTGTATATAGCATCTTGTATTTCCAATAAAAATTGAAAGTTTGTTTCACTTAGAAAACCTAGGTGAGGAGGGCACCCGGGTGGCTCAGTTGGTTAAGGGTCTGCCTTTAGCTCAAGTCATGATCCCAGGGTCCTGGGATCGAGCCCTGCATCAGGATCTCTGCTCAGCAGGGAGCCTGCTTCTCCTTCTGCCTCTGCCTATCTCCCCCTGCTTGTGTATTCTCTCTCTCTCTCTCAAATAAATATAATATTTTTTTAAAAAGAAAACCTAGGTGGCCATGAGACAATATTCTTTAAGGCCCTAAAACATAGAATAGAATTTATTTTATAAAATAATTTGAGAGGCACCTGGGTGGCTCAGTCCATTAAGCGTCTGCTTTCAGCTCAGGTCCTGATCCTGGGGCCCTGGGATGGAGTCCCATGTGGGAGGTCCCTGCTCAGTGTGGAGTCTGCTTCTCCCTCTCCCTCTGCCTACTGCTCCCCCTGCTTGTGCTCTCTGCTCTCCGTCAAATAAATAAAAATCTTTTTAAAAATTAATAAAATAATCTGATTCTTCTGGGGTTATGCGTCCAACAATGTATTCCATAGATCTTGATGGACAGTCCACCATGGGCCAGCCCCCATTCCAGAACCTACAGCAGTGAACCACATTCCAGATGCTCTGAAAGGGTGGTTCCCAAACTTTTTGTGCATCAGGATCACCTGGGTGCTTGCTAAACGAAACACAGATGGCCGGGCCCCACTCCAGAGTTGCCGAGTTAATGTGCCTGGCGTGGAGGCCAAGAATTTGCCATTGCTGGCCAGGCCAGGCCCGTGTTTCTGGTCCCAGGGCCCCACACTGAGGAAAGATCCCTGAAAGCTATCCCTCCTCTTACAACAGTGAAATGTCTGTTGAAGGAGTGGTGGAAGACAAATTCTCAGCAGATTTACCTCTCTTAGCCGCTTCGTGGATGGGGGATGCCAGATCGCTGGCAGCGTGGGGGCTGGCCCCATGTCGCAGAAGCAAACTCACACAGTCCCGGCTGCCACTGACACACGCGTTAAATAACGGGGTGTGCCAGTCTGTAGTGACCCCATTCACCTGGAAAAAAAAAAGACCCAGGCTAACGGCAGGCAATGGGCTGTCCTGGGTTCAAATCTGGACTCCACTACTTTAAGCTGCTTTCTAATGTCTCTGAGCCTTTGATTCCACAGCTCTAAAATGAGGACAAAAATACCAAACATCCACGAGGCTGTGAAAAGCTGAATGACCTAAGGCCCTGAGGATGTTACCGAATATTCTATCACTTCTACGCCCCCAGGAATATGAACTTCGAAACTAGTCAGGATAATCCTATAGGGCTTACAAACTAATCTCCCTGCTTTAAACATTCCATTCCAGACCCGTCCCGCCCCAATCCAGAGTCTTTTCCAGCAGCAAGAGTTTAGAGTTTAGAGTTGTTTGCATATTATTATTTTTTTAATTTTAAAACATGACTTGGACAGAAATATAGGGTGAAGGCGTGCCAAAGATTTTCTTCAACTCGTTCATGAATGAGAGAACCTGTAAGATGGTAAGGCTAGCTCAAAGGAAAATTTATATCATCAGTCAATTAAATGCTGAAATGACGCTACTAACAGTTACAAGACTGGTTAACGTCCTACAGGGCTAGAAAGCTCGAGTCTTTGGGGCTGTCTTTCACACATTGGAAATCTGACTAAAACTTCCAAGTTCACATCTGACTTCACAGTGTTTGGGCTATAAGCAAATAGGGAAGAGCAAAGTCAAAAGCACATTTTCTACACTGTGAAGCTAAGATATTATGAAGACAATGAAATCATTCTCACAAGCCATCTCCAAGGAAGGCGACAACCAGTGAGGCCCAGATGTCCAGGGCGCAAAGTTTAAGGAGACACTCCCTCCCGGGGGCACGCGAGTGCCCCACAACCCTGAGAGGGAGTTGCTCGCTATAGGTGGTACTCTCGGTGCCTCTCAGCCTCTCCATCATCCCGGCCCTGTTTCCACACAAGGAGTAAGTAACCCCAGTACAGACCCGATGACCGCACTCACCTACAGCTCTCTACTACTGCTCTCAGGACACAGCCCTTTTCTTGGCAGGGACGGAGAGGCTGTTTAACTCGCCCCAACCCACGACTCGGCTGACACATTTCAACGGGTCCTTCGCGGTTCAGCTCACACATCACTCCCCCCAGGAAGTGTCCCTTCACGACGCAGCATTGCAGTTCCTGCCATCAAACATGGAGACTCCTTTTTCAGTCCTTGAATCTGGGCTTGCCTACGGGACTTGCTTTGCCCAATGGGACGAGAGCAAATGGAATGCGAACCGAGAGCTTGCCTTCTTTAGATGCTCTTGGCATTCCTGCTACCATCGGCACCAGGCCAGGCTGCCTGGGAAAGGATGAGAGACCACATAGAGATTTCCTGTCTGCCCAGCCACCCCAGCAGGGTCATCACAAAGCAGCCTGCCCCAGCGAACTTGTCAGCTAACCTTGAAGGCCTAAGGAAGCCCAGCCAAGGTCAGCAGAACCAGGCCAGACCTGAAGAACTATCTGGCCAACATGAAAAACTGTGAGATAAATAAATGGCTTTTGTCTCTATCAGATAAAGGGCTAGTATCCAAAATCTATAAAGAACTTATCAAACTTAACACCCAAAGAACAAATAATCCAATCAAGAAATGGGCAGAAGACATGAACAGACATTTCGGCAAAGAAGACATCCAAATGGCCAACAGACGCACGAAAAAGTGCTCAACGTCACTTGGCATCAGGGAAATACAAATCAAAACCACAGTGAGACACCACCTCGCACCAGTCAGAATGGCTAAAATTAACAAGTCAGGAAATGACAGATGTTTTCGAGGATCAGAGAAAGGGGAACCATCATCCTACATCGTTGATGGGAATGCAAGCTGGTACAGCCACTCTGGAAAACAGTATAAAGGTTCCTCAAAAAGTTGAAAATAGAGCTACCCTATGACCCAGCAATCGCACTAATGGGTATTTACCCTAAAGATACAAATGTAGGGATCCGAAGGGGCACGTGCACCCGAATGTTTATAGCAACAATGTCCACAAGGACATTGGACTATGGAAAGAACCTAGATGTCCATCAACAGATGAATGGATAAAGAAGATGTGGTAGAGGGGCGCCTGGGTGGCTCAGTGGGTTAAAGCCTCTGTCTTCGGTTCAGGTCATGATCCCAGGGTCCTGGGATCGAGCCCCGCATTAGGCTCTCTGCTCAGCAGGGAGCATGCTTCCTTCCCTCTCTCTCTGCCTTCTTCTCTGCCTACTTATGATCTCTGTCTGTCAAATAAATAAAAATCTTTAAAAAAAAGAAGATGTGGTATATATATATACAATGGAATACTATGCAGCCATCAAAGAAATGACATCTTGCCATTTGCAACGACGTGGATGGAACAAGAGGGCATTATGCTGTGCGAAATAAGTCTATCAGAGAAAGACAATCATCATACGCTCTCTGTGATATGAGGAATTTGAGAGGCGGGGCAGGGGTTGTGGGGGGTAGGGAGGGAAAAAATGAAACAAGATGGGATCAGGAAGGAGACAAACCATAAGAGACTCTTAATCTCACAAAATTGCTGGGGGATTGGGGGTAGGGATAGGGTGGCTGGGCAATGGACATCGGGGAGGGTATGTGCTATGGTGAGTGCTGTGAAATGTGTAAGCCTGATGATTCACAGACCTGTACCCCTGGGGCAAATAATACATTACATGTTAAATAAACAAATAAACAAATAAATAAATAAGGGACTCTTGTCTCAAGTCACTAAGTTGGAGTGGCTTGTTACACAGCCAGACATAACGAGTAGGAACAGTGTTTGGTCATCGCCTACTAGGGCAGACATTCCGTGCGTGCCACAAAGCTCTTTCCTCTCTCCAGGGCACACAGCTTCATTGTTATCTACCCCCCCTTCTCAGATACGGACTCTAAAGCTCAGAGCCTAAGTAATTTACCCAAGTTTCCAATATTAGCCAATGGTAGACATGGTTTGGGACCATTATTCAGGTCTTATGGAGCCAAATGTTCCATGTTTTCTGTAATATTTCATTACCTTCCAGCCATGGGAACGAAGGCAGAAATCTATTTCCAGCTATTTATTAGGAATGACTGCTAAAGAAAATGCTGCAGACTCAAACCATTACTTCCTGGCTAAAAATTCGGTTCCTCCTCTATCACTAAGGCAAAGCTTGATGGATGTCATGCTTTTGGAAAAACACCCCTCTTCGACCTTCCAATCAGACTAGTCAAAAATGCCAGAAATGACTCAAAAGGGATGGCAACAGGCCCTTATCATAGTCCCTAAGACATTATTTGAGCCGCACTTACCTGAGCTCCATGCTTTAATAAAATGTTTGCACAAGAGGGATGACCTCCGAGACAGGCTTCATGGAGTGGGGACACTCGATCGGCTGTGATGAGGTTCACGGGCCACCCCTGCAGGAGAGGAAGTGAGCAGAGAAAGGGGTGTCAAGCTGCAGCTCCACAGGGTGGGAATTCAACCACGATGCAGCCCTACGACAATTCTCTTCAAGTTCACTTGGCTCCCGGTCTGCCAGTGTGCTGAGGTGTTGCTAATGATGTCAAGCAAACAAGGAACCTTCGTGCAGCTGGTGAAAGGATGATATGCCACAGCCACTGGGGAAAACAGCTGGAGAGTCTCCACTAGAGTTGACGAGATGTGTCCCTGTGACCCAACCATCTGACTCTTGGGGACACACATTCTAGACTGACTTTTCTCTCGTTCTCACTCTCTCCTGTCCTCTCACTTGCTTGCTTTTTGTCTCGATGAGGTCCGCGGCAAGGAACAGAGAGCGGTCTCCAGCCAACAGCCACCCAGGAGCTGAGGGCCTCAGTTCAAGAACCAGGACGAACTGAATCTTGCCAACAGCCACGGAAGTGAGTTAGGACTGAGGTCCACCTCCAGTCGAGCTGTAAGTTGTCTCCGTCTCTGGCCTTCACCTTGACTACAGACTCATAAGAGTCCCTGACCCAGGTGAACTGTGTCTTGATTCCTGACCCACACACTGTGAGCTAATACAGGTCTGTTCACAAAGCTTCTGAGTTTGGGGGTAATTGGTTACACAGCAAGAGATGCCTAATCTAGGGCCAAAGCATGAAGTGAACCTGCAAAGACAGAGGTAGAAAGTCCTAAGACAGAGGGAAATGACGTTTTCAATCTAGGTACTCGAGGTCCGAAGAGCCAAGAAAGTTGTCAGAAGGCCATGCGTTTCATCAAACTGTGGGAAAATGTTGCTCTCTCCAGGAGATGGATTATGAGCCCCATCCACGCAAAGCAGCAAAAGAACTCCAGGAGAGACCCTCCCAGATGCCCTGATCACAGAATACATTATCCTCGACAGGAGGAAACTGGGTACAACAAAAGTTGTTTTTCTTGGGACACATTAGGTAAGAATACTGTTAACTAATGACTTGGTAACACAATTGTACCTTTTCTTCCCATAATAGTTAAAACTTGCCTAAAATCATTCCAATGAACTGCCTCCCACATCATCATTCCTAACACATTCATAAGTCAGTCAACCTCCTGATCATCCGATCCTGTCAGCTTTTACACTCTGATGGCTGTGACCTCATAGATTTCGAGAGGTCCAATCGTTCCAGGACATACGCCTGAGTCAACAGGGTCCTGAATCTGGAGCCTTTCTTTGGGTGGGCCTAGGGAGGGGTTCTGGGAGACCCACTTGTAAATGAGAAGTTCTGACATCCCTTACAGTATTTTGCCCCCCGGCCCTGCTGTTCCCAGGGAGGGAAGGGACTACACCTTCCCCTCCTTTGTAACCTTGCATCCCATCTGTACCCAATGAGCACTGAATAAACGCTTACCAACCACTGACTCAAGAAGAGTTGAGTTACTGCATAGACCCCATCACAAGTTCTGCCCATGGACTTTAGTGTGGCATCTGCTATTTTATTTTATTATTGACATTATTATTTTATTACTTAATTGAAGGCAACCCCTCAAAGATGTGCTCTTAGATGCTTTCTTTGCCCCCATCAATGCTCTATATTTGTCCAATCACTTCCACTCACACTGCTAGAATACACAAAAAATTCATAACTAAGAGGTTCCTTTACCTTCCGTTTCACTTTGCCAACGTAGGACTGCGCATACAGTTCCGCGTTGAGCGACGGCGCTACTTTAAATGAACAGTGGCCATCAGTCAGAATTATCTAGGATATTCTAGAATATCTTGAGGTAATTTTTAACCCATTCCTTCACACAGGGTCCATCCCCAGTGGGTTCTCAGGTTTTGAAAACATGTATCAATGGCTTCTCTTTCATCTTTCTATAACCAATTGTCCCTAATCTCGGCCCATCCTCAGACCCTTTTAGACGGGGCCTAGGGGCTGGGCGATGTCAGGGCGCCCACGGTGACACAGCGCTCAGCACCTGGCAGCTTTCTGTCCCAGCTTCAAACCACATGCCCATCACCACATGAACCAACCTGAAGACTACAATAAGGTTCGGCTCTGTCCTTTGTCTTGTACATAACTACACTCTGGGCGGAAGAAGGTCACGAGCAGCCTTCTCCTTCATGTTCATCAAACACGTCGTTTCCTTCTACTGTAGCAAGGAGATCAAAGCCACCTGATGTGAGTATTTCACACATTCCCTTCTCCCCACCCCTAAAATCTCTCTGCACGTCACCAGTCCTCTGTTCTTCCATTGCTCCTTTCTTGGAGAAAATCATTTGAGCTCATCCCAACAGCCCGTGACCTTACCCGGTCCCTCGGCCACCTTCTCACATGCATTCTCCAGCTCTCCTCTCCTCTTCAGGCACACTTTCCTTTTGTGTCTCGAAGTCTTTCCATCCTCATTCCCAACCCTCTACCACACTTCCATTCAATGCTCTTCTCCCCTTTGCTTCCCCTCCTTTTTTTTTCTTTACAAAAACAGTCTGTCCCCATTGTCTCTGCTTCTTGCCCTTCTCTCACCTGCCAACCCAGTCCTGCTGAAACTGCTTTTAAAAGATCACCAGACACTTCCTCCTTATTGAATCCAATATACATCGCTCTGTTTCCCGTCTCCTTCCACCTCCGAATTGGCTCTGTATTCATCCCAATTCATCTGTATTCAACCTCTCCTCTGGCTTCGAAAACCAAGCTCTCCCTGAAAAAGAACTCGATCTCTGACCTCCTACTGTCCTTTTCCTGTCTCTCTCACCAACTCTAGCCTTTTCCTCCTCACAGCTCCTAAGTGCAGGCGTTTCAAGGATTTGTCCTCAGATCCTTTCATTTTTCTCTCAATACTCTCTACATACTGTATTTGGCTTTCTCTGCCCCTGATACATGTCTCTAATTCCCCACTAAGATGTAACAACCTAGAGACCCAACTCACAACATAAACGCAGCCTCTGCCAACAACCAAACTCTCCCTGAAAAGGGCTCCTTGTCTCGCTGGCCCAACTTCTCTGAATGGCCCCACTATCCTGTCTCATACCTAGGATGGAGGCCTCAGAGGGAGGGTAAGCAGCGTGATTCCCAAGTTCAAATGCCGGCACCATCGCCTAACATGCAGCATGACCTTGAGCCAGTTACTTATCTCCCTAAGCCTCAGTTCCCTCATTTGTAAAATGGGGACAGTTGTACCCACACTACAAGATTGTTACAAGGACTAAGAAACAATGCGTGCTTATCAACCTGTAACTTGCAGGCAATCATGATCTGAGACTTCTTATTCAATCATGATCTGAGACTTCTTATCCATTACCACTTTGCCTTCAATTAGCTGCCACATCGGAAAAATCTGATGTTTCAGAACACCAGGGTCTTTTCCTTATTTCCACTTGGTAGGGACTTAGCCCTTTGAGGATTTCGGGGGAGGGGGTGCTACATAAGGGGTTTTATTCAAGGAACTGAACAGCTGGTTTTCACCACTTGCTTTCAGCCATACATTATTGCTAAGGTTCTTGGTCTCAGCTGTACCTTTGAATCCCCTGGGGAGCTTTTAAAGGCTTGCTACCCAGGCTGCACCCCAGAGCATTTGCCATATAATCAAAGGAGGCTGAAGTCAGGCATCAGGCTTTTTAAGAGCCCCACCTTATCCCAGATAGCTCAAGGCGATTCTAACGTGCAGTCCACATTGAGAACCACCACACTAAGGTCCCACTATGGTCTAGGAGTATCTGGATTGCTTTCGGCTGACCTAAGAAACACTACTACTTTTTAAATAAGGTTTTATTAAAGCACAATAAAGAAAAGTCCATAGAGCCTAAGTGTAAATCTCAGTGAATTATCATAAAGAAAACGTGCATATTATCACTACACAGGTAAAGGAACCTGGTACTATCTGTCTTTTCATATTTAACCCCTCTGCTGGGAGGAGCTGCTAATATCATCCCCCATTACTAATCAGCATAGTTGGATAATTTTATTGAGCATTTGGACAGCCCCTTTTATGAAGTGCCAGTCCAAGTCTCTTGCTCATTTTTCTGCCGGGTTACCTATCCTTTTTGCTTTAACCCACTGAGCCACCCAGGTGCCCCATTGCCTCCTTGCTTTTTAAATATTGCCATTTGATGAAGAAGTTCTTAATCTTAATGAAATCCAACTTATAGGCCTTTTGGTTTCTTTCTTCCTACTATTTGTTTCATGTCCTTTTGCCTTTCTCTCTTACCTACACTATCATAATGTTCTCTTTTATTTAAAAAAAAAATCCTTGAATGCAGTGGTTCTACGGGAGCTTTTAAAAAACTACCAAAGCAAGGGGGCACCTGGGTGGCTCAGTTGGTTAAGCATCTGGCTCTTGATTTTGACTCAGGTCATAGTCTCCTGATCTTGGGATGGAGCCCCGAGTTGGACTCTGTGGGGAATCTGCTTGAGATTCTCTCTCCGTTTCCCTTTCCCTCTGCCCTTGCTCCCCCCATTCGCTCTGTCTCTAATAAATAAATAAAATCTGAAAAAAAAAGTAGCAGTGCATGAAGACCGCCCTAGTTTAAATTAGACTGTCTGGCGTGAAGCCCAGGCATTGTTATTTTTAAAAAACATCCTGGATATTTTAATGTGAAGCCGTGGTGAAGAATAGTTACGGAATGAGTTTCTCCCTTCTTGGGCCAAAAAAAATTTCTTTCCTTTTTTTTTTTTCTCTTCTCTCTTTGTTTTATAGACATTTGAATGTTCGTCTTATTTCCCTCCCTAAAATAGGTTTGGTTTAGCAACTGTTTGTCATTATTCTTTGACTAGCCGAAGTGTTATTAGTGTCATCAGAAAATAAATACCATGAGTGATGACGGTAACTGGAGTAGGTAATTTACATGTCGCCTCAGTTAATCCTCGCAGACTCGCATAAGGTAACCTAATAGACAATTTTTGGTCTTAATTCTTCACTCTCCCATAGCAGTGCAATACATTCACATCTTTGCCATCACCTCGTAATTGAAAAAATGTACTTCCTTCATCCTTGACTTCAGACTTGGTCCTCCTCGACTTGCTTTGGCCAACAGGATGTTGGTAGATGTGACATGAACAGACCGGAAGTACTCCTGCACGGCTGGGCTTGCCCCGCTGTGCTCCAGCCTTTCGGCATGAGGACGGAATTCATTTTATGCAGGCAGAAACTGAGGTTCCAAGAAGATAAGTTGCTCAAATAATGTCATAGAACTTAGATAAAGATAATAGTTCCATCTGATGTGCAATAAACATAAATACTGAATATAAATGAATATCGGTCCAATTTAATAAGTGATACATAAAAGCTACTGTGATCATATTTCTTCCCATCAAAAGAGGTAAATGTTTCATTTTATCCGAGAAGCGGCTTAACTGCTTTTAGCTAGAGTTATGTGTTACTATCTAGATTTCGATTTATAATAGGGCTGCTGCTACCACAAACAGCTTAAGATAGTGGCTTAGGGTAGTCTGAAATTTTTCTTTAGAAATTGTTATCTTACAGGAGAATTTCTTAGTCTAGATAGGTCCATGAAATTGGAAACTTTTTTAATTTAAAACATTTATTTTCACTAACAACCACCTAAAATGTCTGATGTCCTTCCATTACGAATCCAGACAACAAACCACTGTGGGAATAGCAGTCCATAGGACTATCACTGAGAGGAATCGCAGACACTTTTACTGTATTACGACTGTTACAAAATACGGTAGTTACTAACAGGTGCCCCTGTTCTTTTACTAATTTGATAGGTCTTCTCAGTACTGTGTTTCATGCATTTAAAACATTCATCCGAGAAGGGGTCCACAGACTTTGCCTGACTGCCAAAGGGTCCATGGTCTGAAAAGAGTCAATAGCTCCCACCTGGAAAGATCTATAGTCTTTTCAGAAAACAGAACATTCTGAACAAAAACTTTATTCGGATTTTGAATGGTGATTTCAACTGCTTTTTTTTTTTTTAACAAGTAGCTTAGCTTAAGTTCCCAATAATTTCAAAGAAGCAAAACTCAAATTAATGTGTACTGCAAATTACACCTGCAGAGCAGAGAAACTGGTGTCAAACTGGGCAGAGCCACTATCAGCTAGAGGTTCCATAAGACCGAAAATATCTTTGAAATGATAAGATGACATATTTAAAAAGATATCTGCAAGCATTTATTTTACATCCAGGCTTTTGAACCTCAGCGCTACTGGCCTTTGGGGCTGGAATAGTTTCCTGAGGTAGAGGGCTGTCCTGAGCAACGTACAATGTTCAGTGACATCCTTGGTCTCTATCCACTCGACGCCAGCAGCACCCCCGCCCACCCCACTCCCAACTATGATAACCAAAAATGTCTCCAGACATTGTCAAATGTTCCCTAAGGGGCAAAACTGCCTCATTTGAGAAAAACTGTTTCGCGTGATAATTTTCAAGTATACAATCTATCGAGTAAAGCAAGGGCAACTTGGACACACTCATCTGCCTGTTATTCACCCAATAGGTATAATAGTACCGATCATGTGCACAGAATTGCACTAAATTCTAGTATTTACGCCAGCCTCCAGATAAAGAAATGGTTAAAGGGGACAGGATTCACCTCATTTTGCCAAAGAGGAAATTTCGATCTTAAAAAATCAGACTATGATTTTTTTTTTCTCAGCGTGGTGAGCGATAGGATATTCTTTACTTGATCTTAGCCAAAAGGCCGAGAAGCGATGAGCGATAGGATATTCTTAATGTTTGTCTTTTTTTTCCCCCGAAAAGCCATATACCTGGCTGATGAGGTTCCTCAGAGAGAGAAGACGTCCATGGATGGCCGCTTCGTGCACAGGAGACCAATCAGACACAGCATCTGCATGGAAAGGGAGGACCGGGTTACATCCTGTCACCGTGCTATAGACCCGAGATGCAGCCTCGCCGTCCATAAGAGCCCGAGGGGTCTTCCTGGATGGAGACATGGGAGTCAATCAGTCAAGACGCCCACGAGCCCTTCAGCATCTCTCCCCTCCATCGATGCTCCCAGTACACATTTTATTTGAAATGTCAAGATAGCTAAAGAAAGAACTACAGCCAGTCTCCAGCCTGAGGACAAAAGAGGTAGACTGGGGTGATGGACTGCGGGACCTCCATTTACACGTGGGTTTCAAGGGCAAAAGGTCCATTTAGTTCAGTGAGAGGTTCACTAATCACCAGCATTTGCGTGTTAAGCTGCGGTTGCCCGTCTAGCTTCCTGCATGGACTTGAACTTCGGTATCTCAGCAAACAGTGCCGTGTACTAATAGCGGTGATCACATCATTACGTGCGCCATTAGGTTTAAAATCGGAGCTAAACAGAACGGTATCTATTGCTGGACTACCGCCCATCCCAGTATCAAACACAAAGCAGGGTCCAGTCTGACCTTGTAACAGGGACATTATTTACCCCAAAAGGCAGCATGGCAGTGTGGTTAAGAGAGTTCTGAATTCAGACCCGCTTGGCTGCTTCGGAGCTGTGGGTCCCCGGACAGGCTCTGAGCCTCAGTTTCCTTCCCTGTCACGTAAGGACAGCAATGAACTTACCCACAGGTCAATGGCTATTAGCTACTATCATTATCCTGCCCTCCCCTTAAGCAGAGTCTTAATTACACCCCATCACCGCTGCTGTTGCAAATAGCAAATGTGTTCCAGGACCACGCAGGAAGGACACACGTTCTTCGGAAGAAACCCTATAAACCCAATCCCAACACATTAAATGTTCTCCTCTCTCTAATTGAACGTGGAGGTAATGTGAATGAGGCGGAGACCTGCATTTTCCTCATCTCAAGCTGTGACTGATTTCCAGAACAAGCACAGGAAGTCAGAATGTGACGAGGCAGAACGGTCTGATGGCAGGCATGCCTCGTAAGAAACTCCCTGGCTCCCCAGGTCTCCGTAGCTTTTAGGAACCGGTGTCTCCTAAAAGCTACGGAGACCTGGGGAACCAGGGAGTTTACTAGTACCTTACCAACCAAAAAAGCCAGAAAGGAGGAAGGAGGCTAGAATACTTTGTACTTAACACAGTAGCTGAGGTCCGCCTTGCTATCTGGGAGCTATCAAGACCCAGGAAAGCGTGTCCCACGGAGCAGATTACTATCATTGCAGATGGATGCATGAAGCATTTATAGGGAAGAGGAAGCCGAATGAGCCTACTGACACACGGTCCATCCAACGCTCTCCTCCTGGGGTCACTACGAGTACCTTACGTGAAATAGCTTTTCTTACCTCCCAAACCTTATGCTCAATCAATAGAAACTTCATGGCCTCACAGAATTCTCCGAGGTTCCTGATTCTCTCGGGAAAAAATTGCTGTTTCTAGTGCTTAGAGCCTACCCTCCAGACGGTAGCTACGGAAAGATTTCTCTCCAAATTAGAATTAAAAGGACAACTATTTCTATACCTTCAGGGCAAACACAAAATGCAATCCGCACAAAATCTTGGGTGCAAAGGAAGAGCCAAAAATTAAGGTTTTGAAAATCCATTTTAAAAGAAATTTGCAAGTGTATCCTAATGGATCACCATGTGTGTGATGATTAATCCATTTTTGTCCCTCCAAGTGTTCAGCTGCTAAGAAACATAGCTGGCACATTCCCCTTTCTTAAAGCGAGCTCGGATAATCAGGGCTGACAGCCTACACCGTCCGGGCAGGTAATCTGGGTTCTAAATTATAACTCTGTTCAGGTTTCATAAAAAATGATGCAATTATACTATCAACTAGAGACAAAAACAGGCTTCGCTTCCTATTCATTCGTCTTGAAACCGTTCCTCCTTCCGCTTACAGTAAATCAAGAATTGTGTACTCCCCTAAGAGGAATAAAAAAGGCTACCTGTAGTGGGATCCCCGTGCTTGAGAATGTGACATTTACAAAGCAGACAGTCTGTGTCACTGAGAAGCACAGGGAACTGTCCAGGTGCACGTGGTGGGGGGCTGACCAGCCACATCTGTCTACACGTACAGTTATGTAAGTGGAATCGTATGGAACGTGGTCCTTTGCCACTGGCTTTTTCGTCCTAGCATCATGTCTCAGGGTTCATCCACGTTATGGTATGGAACAGCACTTCATCCCTTTCCACGGCCCAATAATACCCACTGTAGAGACAGACCGCATTTTATTTATTCATTCGTCGGCTGATGGACACCTGGCTTGTTTTTACTTCTTGGCTGTTATTAATGGCGCTGCTAGGAACATTCACGAGCAAGTCTGTGGGTGGCTGTTTTCAGGTCTCCTGGCTTCATACGTAGGAGTGGAAATGCTCTAGGACAAGGTCACCCCACGTTTGGACTTCTGTGGAACTTCCAAACTCTCTTCCAAAAGGGTCATACCACTTCATATTCCCATCGGCAGTGTAGGAAACCTCGCTTTCTGATTTAAAGTCATTTGGGGGGCACCTGGGAGGCACAGTTGTTAAGCGTCTGCCTTCAGCCCAGGTCATGGTCCTGAGGTCCTGGGATTGAGGCCCGTGTCGGGCTCTCTGCTCAGCCGGGAGCCTGCTTCTCCCTCTCCCTCCGCCCCTGCTTGTTTTCCCTCTCTTGCTGTGTCTCTGTCAAATAAATAAATAAAACCTTAAAAAAATAAAGTCATTTTATTTTTTTTAAAGATCTTATTTATTTATTTGTCAGACAGATAGAGAGCACAAGTAAGCAGAGCATCAGGCAGAGGGAGAGAGAGAAGCAGGCTCTCCGCTGAGCAGGGAGTCCGATGCGGGGCTCGATCCCAGGACCCTGAGACCATGATCCAAGCCGACGGCAGCCGCTTAACCAACTGAGCCACCCAGGTGCCCCAATAAAGTCATTTTAGACTAGGGTTCGGTAAGCCTATCATAATGTGTCTATCACTCCTGCTCAGGAGAAAAACTTGGGTCCCAACAAAGCCAAAATTCATCACAAATTTCCACGAGGATGTCGGCCTCAGCAGGTCTCTGAACAACTGAGTGATTATGTAAAGACTTAGAATCGTGACCGTGGGTAGGGTGACATTTTTCTAGCGTCAAGAGCATGGAGATAGGTATCTTCGCGCGTACATACACACATGGTTGTAAACACCATAATTTGCAACAGGGACTGGTCCCCGCACACTCTCTTTAGCTCTTGAAAACACTGAAGAGACGGCTGAGACTACATCTTGTGTGGATCCTGCCTGGGAAGATCAGGGAGGGGGGCTCTCCAGGGTTTTCCAGAGCCCACACCCAAGCAGGCAATGAGCTACCGACCGCATGTGCAATTCCCCCCGGGGGGGAGGGGGGGAGCTTTGCCTGCCTTCCTGCTAATCACCAGAGAGAGCAGAGGGGGGCAGGAAAGGGGACCTGTTGCCTCCAGAACATGGAAATGCTCCCAGTAGGAGACTGACCCCACTCAAGGGCCTTTGTCTGTACACAGCCCACCGGCCAAGCCCTGAGTATACATTAGGGATTCTTCCCCAACACTCACTCAGCCGGGGTCGACTGGTTTTCCTGCCAGGAAATCAATGCCAAATGGGGTCACTGGCAAGGCCTCAGACACAGCAGCAGGGCTCGAGGTGGAAATGGGGCAGGCAGGCCTTCTCACAGACCCACTCTGCCAGTCCTCCGATGACTGCCATTAAACTTACCTTCCTCTTAAATCGAGTCCCCAGCAAACCCTGCAATGCATTAGGAAGGCCGCCGTTTCATTTTTCTTGCCATTCTGGAATGATTTTTTTTAAATTTCCATTATTTCAGAAGATATTTTTAAAGGCATTAATTGATACATTCTGAGGAGAGCTGCTGACAGAGCTCTGAGCTCTGAGGCAGTGGCATAAATCTGTCTCCCTCCTGGGAAACACTGTGCGAGGTCAAGGGGAAGAAGGGGAGGTTGGGTGGCCGTGGGAGGGCAGGAGCGTCTGCCTTGGCCTACGGGACGTGGTAAGGGGAGGCCCAGGGGTGTTCCCCGACACAACAGAGGTCTGAGGGCTGGGGTCACAATTACGATGGACCCTGGTTGGATCCTGGGACAAACGAAAAGAGGAGGAAGATACACAGAGCCTCGTGGTCAGAAACAGGAAACCGAAAGGCCCACTGAGGCAGCTCTTGGGCAAGTCACACCTGTCCCCTGTAATTCTTCCTCCAGCCCCATCTTGCGGCCTCTTCTTTCTCGGTCTCTGTCTGTCTCTCTCCACAGGGACCTCACAGCAGCACCCATTCTCGCTGGTCAGGCAGGTTTCCCCAGAAAACCTGCCCCTGCCGAGGCACCCCAATGTCTCAAAAGCCACCATGAACGCATGGGCTTGCTTCCTTTCCGGGCCTGTTCGTGCCTGTCTCCTCTTTAAATGTGAGCCCACTCTCTAAGGGGTGGGCTCGGTTTTGTGAGGAAAGAAATTTCCCTACACAAGCCTGCAGGGGTGGGTGGTGTTTAGTTTCTCCTTCAGCACGTTCTCCTAAGTTGCTACGGGTAGGTATGCGTTGGTTTCCCAGAGCCGCCATAGCAAAGTTGGC
>PISX010003276.1:34094-140979 GCA_004024625.1 Mellivora capensis
GCTGAGCAGAGAGCCTGATGCAGGGCTCGATCCCAGGACCCCGGGATCATGACCTGAGCCGAAGGCAGAGGCTTTAACCCACTGAGCCACCCAGGCGCCCCGGCTCCAACCTATCTTGTGGGGAGACTCAATCACCCCATAACAAGGTGTTTTCAGGAAGAAAAAAAAAAGATACTCTTTTTTTTTTTTTTTTTTTTTTTTGCGGCTGGCAGAGGACTGAAGCATTAAACCCATCTCTCCGAAGAGCTGGTTGCCATTTGCATAACTTTTCCTCCCTTCCTTCAGAGGAGGCGGAGAGAGGCCTGCAGGCGAGAAGGGGAGCAGCTGAGTTCCCCCAGAGGAATGGCACCTGGGCCCTCGTTAACCCCTGACCAGGTCCAGTGCCCAGACACGCTTCACCTGAGCTGAGTCTCTCGGCGGGGCTGTTGGGGAACAGCAGGCCGAGTACTTCGCCTTCCACACCTCACCAAGGTCAGGCATTCAGAAGCATAAACAAGGGCAATTCGGTTGTGCCCAAGGGGTAGGGCTGCACAAAGCAGGGGGAGCCGGGCTCCGCTCAGGAAAGGAGCAGCAGAGAGCCTGGGAGGGCTTCATGGTGGCAGCGGCCAGGCTGGAGGTAGGGGACAAGGAAGGAGGGGAGCAGAGGCGTCCTGTCATCTGCCCTTGTGACTTCTGCTTCTTTGGAAACTTCTCTTCTTTTAGTTCCTGGGGAATGCCAACATCTGAATCTCTTTCTGCCTCTCTAACTCACTGGGCCTACGTGCTCACCTGCCTGGCTCTCAGCTCTGGGCCATCAGACTGGCTCTCCTTTCCCAGGATTTCAGCACAGCCCCAGCAGAAGGCTCTGAGGTCTCAGCTCCCTGACCTGTTGCTCTCCCAGCGTCCGGGCCACATGGGCGCGCTGTGCATTGGGCACGGGCATTGAAACTCTGATGTTCAAATCAGAAGCCCTTTCCTCCCTTCCTCACGTGGCTCCCACGCCAGCTCCCATCCCCAGCTTCTGTCTTACCTAGCCCCCTTGGCTGACATTAACTTAGACTTCAAAACGTTACAGTTTTGGCTGCCTTGCCTCTTTTAGTCCCAATACTTAAGCAACATAGACTGCCCTCTCCTTTGAAATTGTCACCCGTGTCCCCTTTCTATGTCATTCCCCAAGTTCGATCCAAATGTAAGCTCCATGCTTAGACGGTGAGTGCACGGTTCTTGAAGTACCACCAGCCTCATCTGGGAGCTTATTAGGAATGCAGACTCCCAGGCTTCACTCTGGGTCAGAAGCCCGGGGTCGGGGGGGTGGGGGTTCAGCCATCTGCATGCGCCCAAACCCTCCCTGCATGAGACAAGGATCCTATCCTCCATCCTGACTGTGGCGACCAGATTCATCTGCTTACTGTCTTCCTTACTGCCCGATCTCCACTCCAGAACCATCAATGGCTCTCAACTCCCTGCCTCATGAAGGCTTAACGCCACCAAGCCTTTTGCAGCTCCATGACCGAGTTCCAGCTCTCCAGACTTGTCCTCAGCCGCCTCCCTAAGCCCCTCTGCCTCTTTACTCCTTACTTACAGTGTGTTCACGTTCTAAGCACCAGACCTTTGAGGATATGGGCAGCTGCTCACCTCCACCCAGCAACAGATCCTGCCCCAAATGGGAGTGAGAGTAGGACCCTAATCAGGGAAAAGTGGCTGCCACCCCACTTTGGAGTGGAAATAAAAATAAATATCATACCTAGGTATAAAATAAAATCACCCAGATTACTGAGCCTTTCCCATATGAACTTGGAAATACAATTTGCTGCTTTCAAAACATATTTATCTAATTCCTTTTTTAAAAGCCATTTTTGGTGCCACTCTGCTTTCTATTGCTCCAAGTCTGTGCTCCAAAAATCTGATTAATCCAGTTCTGCCTTTGCGAACCCGAATCCTACTTATTGTTAAGTGCTCTGCCCTTTTCCGAGCAAAATTGGATACATGCATGATGGCTGGGTTAGTGGGAGGGAAGGCATATTGTTATTTTATTTCTTCTGGGGTTCCCGCCCACCACACCTTTCAGCAGCTGTACCAGAGGAAAGTAATAAATCCTCCCTGACTGCTGGATCCCTGCAAATTGCCCCTGGGATGGACAAGTGTTGTGGGCAGCCTTGCTAATAACATGAATCTTAATATCATTATCGCTCCTCTGCTGCTTAGACCCATTTTTCAGAATCCTTTCGGTCATCAGGCACCTGCTGAACGCTCACCAAAAAATGCCAGTTGCCCAGAGGCACGAGACTCTATAGTTAGCAAAAGCAGCACGTGACAGGTGACAAGCATCCCTAAAAGATGCTTCTCCAAAGGTTAAAAAAAAAAAGTCTCCTTTCAAAGCGAATCAATCAGTACTCCGTGTTTGGACGTCATTGAAAGCCCAGCCCCACCTACATGCCAAATACCTAAGACCTTTTAATAAACGACTTGGCAGTAAAAGTATCCTATTTATAAGTAAGCTTTATACCTCCATTCTTTGGAGCTAAAGTTTCTACTGGTGAATGAACTGTGACAATCGACTTTGTGCGGTCTCTGGGACTCTGCAGATAGAGGTGTACAGCTTTTTGAACAACCGTGTGAAGGATACAGACCTTCCAAGCTGTGGACACACCTCAGACAGAGCCCCTGACTTCACCCCGCCCTCTCCTCCCATATGCACGGTATGCAGCCTCCCCAGTACCCTGATGCCACTGCCCGGCGGGCGACTCACCCCCCATCCACAAGTTTGAAAGGAGCCGGGTGTCAGGAAGGTCCCCTGGCCTCAGGGGCTTGCTGCTCCTGCCCCGCCGTGGTTCCCCGTCCATGGTGCTCTCCTGGCCAGGCAAGCTCCACTCTCCACTTCAGTCGCTCAGTTGAGTCCAAATTCCATGCTCCCCCTGCTCCTGGGAATTCCAGTGCTGGGGCTGGCTGAACCGCACGGTCCTGGTCAGACGGTAGAGAACAGCAGAGAACAGAGCAGGCACGGTAATCTGAGCACTACCTGTGGTCAGACAGACGCGCGCCCAGACACACAAACACACACATGCGCGCGCACACACACACACACACACACACATGCTCCACCTAGCTGCCTGGAGGTTGGCCAAAGCTCACAGCGGGCCCCCAGCCCCAGTCCGCAAAGCTGCTGATGTCACGTCCTTTCCCAAACTGAGACCAATCAGTGAGGAAGCCTTGGTTTATCAGGAAGGAAAGCCAGTTTGTAACTTTTTGGAGAGCAAAGGGAACAAACAGGGTGGGGGGGTGAAGGAAGCCACTCCCTGCACTCAGCTGAGGTCGGCCGGTTCTCTAGAGGCTTCTCATTGCAGAGAAAGCCCCAGAACCCAAGAGCTGAGCGAGTGGGTTTCGCTGCAGCCCGCCTGAACTGCTTGCCCAGCAACATGCACAGCACGCCCTGGCCATCTGCACATGTGGTTTCAATTTTTCTGGGAGTTTCTTATGGGAAAATGTGCCTATATGTTACAAAAATGCCCCTTTGGACAGAACTTTTGTTTTCTTCCCTCTGACTGCTAGGATTTCCTTCTGTGTCCTGCTTTTCCCTTCCCCCCCAAACTATATTTTAAATTCTAAATAAGTAATTAATGGTTGCTACTGGAAAATGGGTTGCTGCCTGGCCCTGGGGTGCCGGAGAAACCTGCTACTTTGTTAATTATAAAAAGTTTTCCTCTGGGAAGGTCTCGCCTGCTCGCCTTTAGGAAAACAGTGGGTCCTTGTATGTGGGTCTCCTCAGGTGGACCCAGGTTCCCCTGCACCCCTGGGTGCTGCTTCGGGCTGGCGGCCGGCCCCAGGGCACCTCTCTTCCCAGGGAGGGAAAGACCTGAGTTAGTCTCAGGCACAGTGTGTCTCTGAAATGGCTGCAGAGGATTTGGGGGTTTTGTTCATTTCTTTTGTTTTAATGCCAAAAAGGTAGCCGCACAGTTTCGGACTTGGGGAGTCCTGGACGGAAACACTTGGCAACGACGTGAGGAACGGCCTTCACATTTTAAAATGCGTTTCTGGGCAGACATATGGACACACATTCATCCCTTTCCATTTTTCACAGAAATGTAATTATATTACCATCTTGTCCCATGCCTCTCCTGCTCATTTCATCTTGGAGCTCTCCCCACGTGGGTCCGCAGCTGTCCCTTCCTTTCTTCATTACTGTGTAGCGCTCCATGTCGGGCCCCAAGCATTTCACTCTTCCCCGATGATGGACGCAGACCGTTACCATCTGCGTTGGGACCACAGAAATAGCACAGTTCGCGTTTGGGTCGCAGCGGCTCTGTGCACAGCTGCAAATGTTTCTGGAGGAGAGATTCCTAAGAGGGGGAAAGGCTGGGTCAGAGGTGTGTTCCCACAATGTCCAGAACTGAAGACACACGCGGGAGTGACTACAAGCCAAGCGGGAATTCTGAGTGAGGCCGGGGGCTTGGGGCACGGTTGAGCTCCACGGTACTGGAGGTTTCCAGAAAGCCGTCGTTGCAGCAAAGTAGGCAAAGGCGTGGGAGACCTCTCTGTATTCCTGCTTACAGCTGCACACACAGGCTCAATTATCTCAATACTCATTTCATTTTGGAGAAGGATTGAGAGAAACTTCAAGATTGTTCCTTCAAGATCGAGAGAGGCTCTGCCAAACTGCCCTCTGGTTCTTCGCAGAATTTACCGAACAGGCCGGAGGCAGCGGCATTGTTCGCTAGAACATCAGGACAGATTCGAAGAACTGCAAAACTTGCATTCGGCAGAGACTGAGAAATGTATTCCCGTCGTAGACTGAAGGACGCGGAGTTAAACAGAGCGGCACCCTGGAAATCCTGAATATGATCCCCGTTCTTTGAGTAAAATCTTCATGGTACAGCTTCTTTATTTACTTTTAATTAAACTCCAAGAAGAGAGCCCTTTTCCATATCCAGATTTCAGTTCATTGTCCAAAAGGACAATAAAGAGGATTTATTTCCAGGTTGTTGCCTTAGTACCTGGGAAGGAATTACTCAGCTTTTAACCTTCTCCCTACATTTATAATGTTGGTCACCTCTTGTGAATAGTAGAGGATGGGAACTGATTTTTTTTTAAGATTTTTTATTTTTATTTATTTGACAGAGTTCACAAGTAGGCAGAGAGGCAGGCAGAGAGAGGAGGAAGCAGGCTCCCCGCTGAGCAGAGAGCCCGATGCGGGGCTGGATCCCAGGACCCCCGGATCATGACCTGAGCCGAAGGCAGAGGCTTTAACCCACTGAGCCACCCAGGCGCCCCGGGAACTGATTTTTTTTTAACTGCTCACCCACACCTCCAGTCAGGAATTCAAACAGCATTACAAGAGAAGTCATGCATTTTGAAGGGTCTATGTGACCACGAAGCTGATGAGCTGTGACTACGGAGGAATAGGTGGGCTGACAACCCAAGAAGGACAACCTGCAAATTTCCAGTCAGTCCTGGTGTGTGCGCGCGCACGCATGCTCAAGACACTTGGCCCAGGTTAGGTAAGAAAAAAGAGTTATGGCCTGCAGCAGCAGGAAAGGCCACAGTCATTCTTTTTATCAAGTGCAGTCTTAACACTAGCCGGTGCCTCTGCGCGCCCCCCACCTAGATGTCCACGGCTGACATCACTCATGGCCTCCTCCCCCCCACCCCAGGCCTTGGGGAGCTTTGAAAGTCACCTCCAATCAGTCAAAGTCGGCCCAAGTGCAGAAACCTCTTGTCATTCCAGCCAGCAATTTTTCTAGCACAAAACCTTTAAAACCCCAAAGCTACGCATCTCCTCTGATAATTTGGAATCCTCTGCACTTCCCGCAAAAAGCCTTGCTGTTTCCTTTGTTCTGGTTTAGGGGTACTTGGGACCACACTCACTCATTCAGGCTCCATCTAGCAGTACAGTAAGATTCCAACAAGGATGTGTTCTTTAAAATCCGGCATAATGCAGTATTCTTGAGGAAAACAATCTGGCAAATCAAAGTTGAAGGAGATGGTTTGCATCACAATGGGGCTGGCAGCTTCAGAACTGCCAAGGGCACAGAAGACAAAAGTGGGGGTGGGGCAGCTTTCTAGCTCCAAGGAGAAAACAGCCCGTGATCCTTGATCAGATCCTCACTGGGGGTGTGTTGGGGAGAGGGGGGACAAGACCTAAAGGCATCAATGCCATGATTGCAAAAATTTAAATATGGACTAAAATCATACAGTCACAAAAGCATCACCGTCGAGCTTCCCACATGTGATTACGGCACCAAGGGGATACGAAAGAATTTCTGGGCTCCTAGGAGTTGCTTGCTGCCGTGCTCAGGAAAGAACCACGTGCAGCTTGCACAGGGAGGAATGTCTGCCCTTGTGGACACACTGTGCACTGAAGACAAAAAGCTAATGCAAGCTCCACAGTCAAAACACACGAGTAGGGGCACCTGGGTGGCTCAGTTGGTTAAGCGGCTGCCTTCGGCTCAGGTCATGATCCCAGCGTCCTGGGATCGAGTCCCACATCGGGCTCCTTGCTCGGCGGGGAGCCTGCTTCTGCCTCTGCCTCTGCCTGCCACTCTGTCTGCCTGTGCTCGCTCGCTCTCTGACAAATAAATAAATAAAATCTTTAAAAAAAAAACACACACGAGTATATGCAAAGCCCACGTTGCCCAATCTGTTCACAATCCACTGCCATTCCTCATAAACCCAACAGCCGCACATCCCGGCACCTCCAGCTGACGAGAAACACTCCTCTCCTTGTGCAATTACATAAGCCCATAAGATAAACAACAGCCCGTTTTTATTAAAAATTTTTTGATATTTTTGGTCATCAGGGGGTTTTTTCTGTAACATCAAATTTTTTAAAAAATATTGCATCAAAATATTTACTTTGACCATAGAGTTTCTGGGTGGCCCCTTACATTTTCTGCAACACTCGCTTCAGCTAACCCTGGTCTTGGGGAAGAATCATGACCTCCACAGTTTATTCACAAATGGCTCGTTTAAAATGATTTGTATAGGGGTGCCTGGGTGGCTCAGTAGGTTAAGCGTCTGGCTCTTGATTTCGGCTCGGGTTGTGATTTCAGGGTCGTGATCTCAGGGTCATGATCTCATGGGATCAAGCCTGTATTGGGCTCTGTGCCCAGTGGGGTCTGCTTGAGATTCCTTCTCTCAAAAATAAATCAATCTTTTAAAAAATTATTGGTATATCGGGACGCCTGGGTGGCTCAGTTGGTTGGGTGGCTGCCTTTGGCTCAGGTCATGATCCCGGCATCCTGGGATCGAGTCCCACATCGGGCTCCTTGCTCAGAAGGGAGCCTGCTTCTCCCTCTGCCTCTGCCTGCCACTCTGTCTGCCTGTGCTCGCTCATTCTCTCTCCCTCTCTCTGACAAATAAATAAATTAATTAAAAAAAATTATTGGTATATGTATTCATTATACATGGCTTATGTGCACATGTGTTCTACAGGCATGTGCACACACATGCATACATGTGTACATATAGATGCATGAGTGCATGCACACAGATAAACAAATGTGGCAAAATGCTAAAAATGGGTGAACTGAGCTGATGGGTATCCGAATGTTCATGGTATTATTCTTGTCATTTTTCTGTAAGCTGGGAAAGTTTCCAAACAACAGCGGCAGGGGGAAACATACTACATAAAAATTAAAATCCCTAGCAAGCTCTTTGTCCACCATTCCTCCCTCCCCATGCCAGCTCCAGGCACATCAAATCGTCTCCACCGTGAGCACTGTTACTGAGAAAGATATCATCTGTAAACCTCAGGCTTCTTTGACAAGGCGATATTAGAAATATCAGGGAAGAGAATCACTTTGGGAGAAACCGTTCCTTAATAAAGCACACACTAAAAACAGATGTTGAATGACATACCTAACCTTTTAAATACTTTAAGGGATGTCAAAACAGTTGAGGCATAAGTCTTCAAATAAAACAGGCAAGTTTACTTTTTTAAAATAATGGCTCAAGGCAGACGAGGGATATAGTCAGATGGATGGATAGATAAAGGAGAGACAGACACAGGGTACAGAGACTGACGTATTAGGTGTCTCTATAGAGAGACACGTGGTACCTGGATAGGTAATACTGGATATTTGTGTGGTTACAAAAATACTTTTCCCTGAAAGTGATTTATTGTGTAATATTTCAATTATTTTTAACTATTACTTTAAATAGTTTTTTATTTTATTTATTTATTTATTTTTTTTTTAGATTTTATTTATTTATTTGAGAGAGGCAGTGAGAGAGCATGAGCGAGGAGAAGGTCAGAGGGAGAAGCAGACTCCCCATGGAGCTGGGAGCCTGATGCGGGACTCGATCCCGGGTCTCCGGGATCATGACCTGAGCCGAAGGCAGTCGTCCAACCAACTGAGCCACACAGGCGTCCCTAAATAGTTTTTTAAATCAGTAGATAACTCTTCTGAACATCTAAGAAATACTTCAAACATTTAAAAAGATTTATTAAAAATTGAAATTCACATTAGCATTATTTGCAACAGTAAGAAATTAGAAGTAATCTAAGTATTCCAACAATATAGAAGTAGCTAAGACATAGAAGGCAACCATTTAAGAGGATAGAGTCAAAGGGTTTGAAACTGAGAAAATCATTACAGTATGGTGTGGGGGTAAGGCAAGAATCAAAAATACTTTTACAACAGGATCACGACGTTAAACCAAGCAAAGAAAGCAAAACAAAACAAAAAACATGATATTCTGAAAAAAGTCACTAAAATTTCACGGTAAAAATAAACTAATAAATTTTAGACACCTACCCAAGGAGTTCTTTCACAATTCAGTCACCCTGCCAGGGACCTTGCCCAATCCCCTTACCTAAAACAATAGCTCTCATCATCACTCTTTACCCCAATCTGCTTTATTTTTCTTATCACTTTTCTGACAGGATGATACATATGTATGTGTTGCTTAGTCGCTGTTGCCTCCAGTAATACATAAGTTTGTCGAGGGCAAGGACCTTGTCTATCTTTTTCAAAGCCTTAGTGTCTGGTTCATAATAGATGCCAGGTAAAAGGTACTGAAGGAATTAACTGAAAAGTTGTCCTACAGCACTTCAAATATGATTGTAATTGTAGAAAATTACACCATTTGGAGAATAAAACATCCCACATCCTACGAAAAATGAAAAAATCCAGATTAGTGTTAAGAACCCCCAAAAGCAAGCAATATAATAGCATATAAACCGGAGGATTCCATCTGATGGTCTAATTCTAGCTTGATGGACTGTAGGACTCACAGGAAATATAAAGATCACCTCATGTCCAATCTCTGTATTTATAAATCATAAAACATGGCAGCAGCCCCAAGACACAGGGATCTGGACCTATTCTGCATCCACATCCTTCTGGAATCAGAAAGATTGGTCTGGTAAGTGGTCTCTTGGGGCTCAGTTTGGAATTAAAGTGCCCCCCCCACTGCCACATACACACAAAACACACTTACCAGAGCTGGGAGGTCCATACAAGTGATTGGTGAAATTCATGGTCTGCGGTTTCAGAAAGTGGATGGAACAGCAGGATCCTCAATTCCTTGGAGCCACAGACAGAAGGAATATCCTAGGACATCCTGGGGCTTAACACAGAGCTCAGACATTGAACAAGATGCAAGTTGATAAAAAACGTACTCAGGAGAACACTTTAAAGATAGAAAGCCTCCAATTCCTGAATGTTCTATGATATATATTTTAATTACTGAAGATATATGATATGTATTTTAATTTAACAGTATTTTCTTTTAAAGTTTCTGCCTTTGATATTGGGCTTAGAAAAGACCTTCCCTTTCGTGTACATTTTCTTCTAATATTTGAGAGCATTTGAAATTTTCTTACATTTTCCAAAAAAAACAAGATTTGTTTTTGGAATGTGATGTTAAATAGGAATTTAAAATAATTTAATCTTTTTTCCCTAGGTAGTTAACTAATTAACTTCCTTGATATTCCAAAGTTGTGAAAATTGGAAAAAGGTCTTGAACAGTACTAACAGAAATATGCTAGCCACACCTATAATTTAAAATTGTATGGGAATCACATTAAGAAAGTAAAAAGAAGTGGAATTAATTTTCATGATGAATTTTATTTAACCTAACATATTCAAAATATTATCATTTTAATGTGTAATCAACATCAAAATTATTACTATTTCACATGTTTTGTACTGAATCTTTAAAACATGGTATGCTTTTTTATACTACAGTATGTCTCAACTCAGCCTAGCCACATTTCAACTGCTCAAAAGCCTCATGTGGCTTGTGGCTTCTGTACCGAATAGCCCAAGATTGTAGCAATGTTTCTCAGTCTTACCACTCTGACATTTTGGACTGATAATTCTTTACTGCATGGCTGCCCTGTGCACAGTAGGATGATTAGCTGCCTCTCTGACCTCCAACCACTAGAAGTCAGTAGCACTCCTCCCTCAATTGTGGCAACTAAAAATGTCCAAACTTTGCCAAATGTCCCAGGGGTTGGGGGGAGGCAGGGGTAGAAGGAAGGACAAAATTGTCCCCAGTTGAGAATCAAAGGGCTAGAAATACCGGGGAGAAAATACATGTTTGGGACAAATATTAGGAACATTTGAGAAAAAAATGTCTCTTCTTAGAAGCTAATATTAACTATATTCCCTGAACCATGACAGAAGTACTTACAGCAACTGAAAGTCTATCCAGGTTCCAAGTTCCAAATTCACAAAAAGGAGGAGGAGATAAAGAAAGGCTAGCAGTGGGAAAAGCAGAAGAGGAAGGAGTGGAAAAGAAGAAAAAGAGAGGGGGCGGGGAAGGCTGTGTTTTCTTTTATAATCGTCATGCTTATTTGGGGCCCAGACTCACAGAAATAATACTGACCCAGCATTGAGCCAATCTTAGTGACGGTCATTAACATGTCAGAGAAAAACCTTGAGGCTCTTGACTTTGAAAATAAGCTGATGGATGCTTGGGCTGCAACAAGCATCAAACAGGGCCTGGGGGTTCAGCTAGTTGGGAGCCCCTGGTGTTGCTCAAGCCTACAACTCTTTCCTGGGTGCTTGGGTGGCTCAGTCGTTAAGCATCTGCCTTTGGCTCAGGTTGTGGTCCCAGGGTCCTGGGATTGAGCCTACATCAGGCTCCCTGCTCTGCGGGAGTCCTGCTTCTCCTTCTCCCACTCCCCCTGCTTGTGTTCCCTCTCTCGCTGTCAAACAAACAAACAAACAAACAAAATCTTTAGAACTGTTTCCTTCAAAGAACAGTGTTTAATATCAAAAGTGATGAGCAATAGACCCCAACTTCTGGGTGAGCTAATCTCTTCCAACATCTCTCTTATCAACCAGGACCTCAGTAACTGGAAATCTCCATTAACTGTGATGTTTTTAATGTATTCAGCGTGTGTGTGTGTGTGTGTGTGTATGTGTGCGCGTGCGCGTGCGCGTGTGTATAAATAGCAAGGAAATCAAAATTATAGCAGAGGTTTATTCACAGAAGCAAAGAAAGAAAGGGGAAAGAGGGAGGAAATAAATCAGGAACACATTTTAAAATACTTACACTCATCACAATCTTATTCACCCAGATTTGCATGTGTATGGTGTTCAGAATATTGACCCTTAGATAATTAAAGATCATGAATCTTCAAACATAGGTTATTTTCACTCTCCTTCACAGATTTTTAAAGTTTCTTAATAACAAGGGCTAAAGACAAAAAGGCTCTGTGTTTGTTGCCCCTTGGTTAATGAGAGCATTCACCGGGAGTTTCCACTCCTCAAGGGTTCCGGTCTATCAGGGGCCTACACTAACTGACTTAGCTCATCCGAAGACAGTCAGAGTCTAGTGGTTGGGCATCTACACTAGGTACCCTGGATACAGCAGGCAACAACCTGCTTATTTCCAGGTATCTTCCCCCAGCCAGCTGGGACTACTGGTAGAGCAGGAATCTTTCCAGCAGCTCTGGCAGATGGAGTTCACGGATGGTTTGATGACAAGCTCGACCCAAGCACTTCCGAACACACAGGCGGCAGATCTGAGAAAGAGCCGGTGGGCCTGGGGAAGAAATTAAAATGTGTGAAGCTCCTAGTGGTGGGGGTGGGGGACAAGAGGAGACCAGAGGACTGGAAGAGGCTGAAATGTTCTGCCAGCTTAAGAGAGGCTGGATCTGTACACAGATTTCAGAGTGACGGAGCAGACCCTAATATACAAAGGGACCCCAGTTTGCCCCCCCCCCGGGGTGGGGACACATTTAAGCTGACCCTCTAAAGGTAATTGTATTAGTGACACTGAAGACTGAGGCTAAGCAGAGGCAATCCAGGAATGAAGCGTGAGGTCTAAAGGGACTGCATTTCATGTCACAGTAGGCAAACTGTGGAAAGAGCCCAGCTGTCCACCAGTGGAGGAATGGATAAAGAAGATGTGGTGTATACATACAATGGAATGTTACTCACCCATCCAAAAGAAGGAATCTTGTCATTTCCAACGACGTGGGTGGAACTAGAGGGTATTATGCTTAGGGAAATAAGTCCATCAGAGAAAGACAAATACCATACTATTTCACTCATATGTGCAATTTAAGAAACAAAACAGATGAACAAAGGGGAAGGGAAACAGATGAACATAGGGGAAGGGAAGGAAAAATAAAATAAGATGAAACCAGAGAGGGAGGCAAACCATAGAGACTCTTAACTATAAGGAACAAATTGAGGGTTGCTGCAGGGGAGGTGGGTGGGGGGATGGGGTAACTGGGAGATGGGCACTGAGGAAGGCATGGGATGTGGTGAGCACTGGGTGTTCTATGCAACAGATGAATCACTGAGCTCTACCTCTAAAACGAATAATACACTATGTGTTAATTAAATTGAATTTCAATTAAAAAATTGAAAAATAAAGGGAATGCACTCCATTCATGCACTGTACGTGCCAATGAATGTGATAATGCTGGCCAAGGAGAAAACCTGAATAGAGGCACTCAGCAGGCAGGAGCCTGAGACAGAGCTGCCAAGCAAAGGCCAAGTGCTGAGCGGGTGTTGGGGCCTGTGTGGTCACAGAGGCCTCCAGGACCTCCTGGCTCAGGCCGCTCACAAGGTGGTGCTGGCTAGGTGCCAATTCCTACTAGGAGAGGCCCTCCATTTGCGCCGGGCTCCCAGCTCAATAGAGGACCTAGTGAACGGACTCAACTCGCTTAACCCCCATGTTATGTCCAGGACCTCAGTCTCAAGGAGGTTCATGGAGTCACCACACCCACGGCTTTGAGTGGCTGAAGGAAAGTAATGAGAGCCAAAATATGGTTGAGTAGGACAAAGGAGATTTAGGCTGGAATACTAGTTATACCAAGGAATTTGTAATGTCCCATTATTCCCTGACCTGAACGTACTGGTAAACATCTCTTCAGGTAGACCTGTGTGGTTACTGGACGACACAAGGTTGTCCTGGTCAAGAAGATCCTACTGTACCAGGATCTCGCACACCACGAGAAATGGCGCACTGCATACGCAAATGACTAGATCACGTTTGATCTGATGTTTCCAAGGACCAGCCATGTGATAGAAAGAGCAAATAATTGCTCTCAGTTAAAATCTTGGGCAGCAAGAATGGAAAGCCTCTCTACCCGTCACCCAACTAAAGCTCCTCTGGAAAACAGTAATTCAGACCGATTGTCCAGTTGGCCTACAAGGAGCTCAGATACCAGAGTGACCTCCGACAGAGCTGGTGTTCATCCTTCCGGAGGAAGCCACTGTATTTTTGACAACAGAAGATAGAAGAATCCGCTTAGAAGAAATCTAAATCCTGGACCTGGAAACATTTTTGATGGAAGAAAAGAGGAGATGTGACAGGTGCTATAGGACATCTTCCCAGCTGAGAGTTGGGAAGGGACCTGGCATTTCCAAACAGGGAGCTGGAACGGAAGACTGTGATTCTTCAAGTGGAGGTTCAACTAAAAGAGTAATCACGAATGACCTAGACTACCGGAGATCATCTAGACCAGCGGTACTCCAAGCAAGGCCTCAGACCAGGGGTAGCAACAGCATCACCTGGGAACCCGGTGGGTGTGCCGAGTCTAGACCCCAACGCAGACCTCCTGGATCCAAATCTGCATTTTAATGAGACACCCCCTCAGTGATTCGTGCTCACACCAGAACTCAGGAAGCACGGACCTCAAAAGTATGCCTAAAATTATTGAACCAAGCATTCCACTTGGAAGGTGTTAGAAGACGAGATGATTTCCTAAATGGGAAATGGTGAGTAAAGTAAAAACCGTCTCCCCCAGAAACTGTTTCAGAAGGTTCGGGATAGGACCGGCATGATATAAGAGTGCGTGTTCTGAGGTCAGACTGCTGGGCTGGAATCCTAGTTCTTCCGAGGAGTCACACGGCCTTCAGCAAGCCGGTGTCTTCAGATTTCTCTTTTCCCGTCTGGAGCTGGGCTACCACCAGTTACTCAAAAGTTCTCCCTGCTTTCATGTTTTCACAACTCAGGGAGATTCATCTAGGTTTCCAATGTAGCTCAGCACCTGACACATGCATAAAGCTGAATAATTACTATTATTTTTTAAGAGTCTCCTAGGCACAAAAATGATCAGGATAGGCTCGGGTGAAGTTCTCTTTCTGTGCGGACTTTGCTTGGCTCACTTCCGAATCTGGAACACAGTGCACTTTAGAGATTTGCCTTCTCTCCTCTGGCATCCATAGCTCCATTAGCTCATGGTGGAAATGGGAGCAAGGCAATGGAGGGCTCAGAGCCACATACTCCCCGAGCTGGAGAAACAGATCAGGCAAGCAACTTCGCCATCTAGTCCGGCATCTGAAATACACACTCTGTGTCCACCCTACAGCCTCTAGCTCAAGTACTGCTAATTCCCCCGAATACGGCAAAGCAGACTTCTGGTCTACACAGTTGCGCACTTAGACCAGGAAAGATGTGGCAGCTCAACCTCCTCATGGTGAAAACCAAGTTCTTGGATTCTTTTCTCCTTATGGAAAATACACAGTGACATACCAGCCACATATAAAGGCCATTCTGTGATAAGTGAACATACAGAGCCTGTAAGATCTCACCCCAGCGACGCAAGTGAGACCCGCTGCCTACCACATGCCACTCGCAATCAAATCGAGAGGAGAACAAAGGTAGGGAAGTCTGGAGGTGAGACAGGAAGGAGAGAGAGCCAATGTGCTTATGGAGGAGAAGTGGACACCCAGCCCGTTCCTTACCCTCCCGGAGCAGGAGTGCCTGCTCCACGCTGCTGTTGGGAGCGGCCAGATCCAGTGCGCTTTTGCCCTCGGCATTCCTGCACTTTAGGAGGGCCCCGTAGTCGGCCAGCAGGTGGATGACCTCCGCGCTGGACCGCCTCGCTGCCGCGTGCAGGGGAGTGTCCAGACGTTGGCCACGGTCCACACTGGCTCCTGAAGAGAGCAGATGACCACAAGCCAACGTAAAACGTTACCATGGGAATATCAAGAGCCGAAAATACGGTAGCTCAGATCAAGGCATCTGAATTATCATGACGTGTTTGACAGATCTTTGAAGATATATGACTTATGCCGAGAACCTCAGCCACCGCTACTCAGACCTCCTAAAACTATTTTGATGAGAAAAGTGAAGAAAGGTATTTTTAGTCATTTAGAATACATCACTTGCTTTCCCAGATGAACTGTGTGACAAGTACAATTAAATATTTGCATCTCCTTTTACACAGAATTACTATTTTGGCTTTTGGCAAAGGGTAAAGTGAAGTTTCTTTGGTATTTCTCTTATTCTGGGCTAAAAAAAAAAAAAGATTTCTGAATTACTACAGGGAGTAGTAACTGATGGGGGATGAAAAAGAGAAAAAAATATCTTAGAGATAAAAATTCTTATTTAAAGGTTCATAGTACAGACTCTACCTTTATGTCAGTAGCTAAGTTTGGAGAACCTTTAACAACCAAGTAATACTTCAAAACATTCTACTTTTTCCTGGACTCTCAGTTTCTATTATGCCTTTTAGAATTAAAAAGGTTACTCAGGGGGCACGTGGGTGACTCAGTCAGGTAAGTGTCCGACCCTTGATTTCAGCTCAGGTCATGATCTCAGGGTCGTGAGATTGAGCCCTGCGTTGGGCTCCATGCTCAGCAGGGAATCTGCTTGGTATTCTCTCTCCCTCTCCCTCTGCCCCTTCCCTCATGCTCACTGTCTCTCTCTCTCTCTCTCTAAAATACATTTTAAAATCTTTTTTAAAAAATAATTTTTAAAAAATTGAAAGGTTACTAAGGATCTTAGCAGGATTGATCTAAAGGAGTCAATGGCAAATGTCTATTATTTTTGTTATCTGGCATCTTCCTAATAACCACACCTAGATTTCCCTCTGGGGAAACATCCCTTGTGATTCCCAGTTCATGTGCTTCCAGTGAAGCCCAACAACTTCAGTCTAGACTGAAATTTAGGCCTAAGCCAATCAGTGCATTGTACTCCTCTGGCCACCATGACTGGCTCAGAGATGGGCATGTGACTCAAAAAGATCCAATGAAATAAAATTGTTTTTTTCCCACTAGGACTTATGGGAAAGAAACTCTAATTCTCTCTTGAAACCACCAAGGACAACCATACCAGGTAAATGGAGCCAATATCAAAGGAAGATGATACTCATTTCTCTAAAAGTTCTGTGATTTCAAGCATTCAAACATCAAATACTGTCAGGATTTTGTCCATCCTGACAAGAACTTTGTCTTTAAAGCCACGGGAAACCAACAAAGAGGTTCCTCTCATAAAAAAGATTTCTGGAAGTTACCTAATTCTAGAAGTTTCTTCACACAGTCTACCCTCTGGTAGGTGCAGGCCACATACAGGGGAGTTCCAAGTTGAGGCAGTTCTTGGTCAATGTTAACGTTATTTGCCAGCAGGATCTCCATGCACTCTCTATGACCTGGTGAGGGGAAAAAGATAACCTTACTCAAGGAAGGGAAATATTGACTATTTATAGAACTATAGAATTGCTTATCTGGAATGGGCTTTAGAAATAACCTAGGTTTTTTTTAAGCAGAAAAAAACATTGGGGGAGGAGGGGAAATCTTAGAAAACTCCAAAATCAAAACCATTAAAAAGAAAAGCATGCTCACAGTTCCTCACTCAAATTCCCCTTTGCCGCCTTGAGATACCTTCCAACTAGACGAAGGGCTCCAAGGAGCTCGGCTGAAATCACTCTCTACAATGAAGCCAGTTTACAAATAGAGGCTGCAGGGTGCAGAGGGGTGAACGACTCATCCTACTGCCCCCCTGAAAAGCCAGCACTTCGATGCAAGGCCCAGCCCTGATCCCTCTCCGCTACAAATCTCTCGTTCTCTGCTTCACCTTCACCCATGTATGGTCATACCTCCTTATTTTGGTTAATCTGGAAGACACCTCTGAGAATAAAAAGTCTTGAATATGGAATATATTTAACTGCACTTTTAAATTCTCAAATATAGGATATATTTAATTGCACTTTCCCATCTGGTGGCTAATAAGAAGTATGTAGACAAGTGTTGTCTTTGGAGAGGCTGCTCAATGAACAGACTTGATTAATTTGCAACATACGAATGATTTGATCAGGAGCAAATACTTCTGAGGAATTAATGGGAGCTTATAAAGAAGTTGTTCTCTTTGAAGATTTAAGTGTTTTCTTAAAAAACAAATCTTACCATCACTTCACCAATCTTTTCTTTATAACATAAAAAGCAAGCTTCATCTCAAACCTGGCTGTTTTATCACAAGTGCTAAATTAAGTAGAAATATGCATTAAAATGTACAAATAAGAGTCCTATGGATCCAAATTATTTGTTCACATAAGTAAGTATTATACTGGGATTATGGCATCAATATGTCAAAGTATGGACTCAGACTGACCTAGTCTGTTTGCAGAGGTTTAAAGAATCCAGAAATAATATGTGATCAGTATCTCAAACTGCCTGGGTATCTAATAAACATTTTTAAATAATTCCTGTCCTTTTAATTTTTTCTTTCTTTTTTTTAAAAAATTTTATTTATTTATTTGACAGAGTTCACAAGTAGGCAGAGAAGCAGGCAGAGAGAGAGAAGGAAGCAGGCTCCCCGCTGAGCAGAGAGCCCGATGCGGGGCTTGATCTCAGGACCCCAGGATCATGACCTGAGCCGAAGGCAGAGGCTTTAACCCACCGAGCCACCCAGGTGCCCCTTTTCTTTCTTTTTTTTTTTTTACAGAAGAAACTGAGCCTGGTCTGAGTTAAACTCAAGTACTCACAGGAAGTTTTATAAAATTAACATATAAAAGATTAGCACTAACATCACAGTATCTAAAACAATGAATTTGCTCTTCTTTCTTCCATTCTGTGGATATTGGTCCCCAACATGCTTGTAGATACAGACAAAAAATACATAGAGACCCATGAATTGATGTGTTTATATAAGTTTGTATATATTTTGTAAGTACATAGATACCAAACATTCCCAGTATAAAACCATCCAAGTACCACAGAATAGCTTCAGTAATTCAAATCATTCCCAATATTAATCCATTTTTAAATATTTGGATGGAAATGCAACTAACAGATGAATCTTTACTTCAAGTCAACATTAAAAAAATTTTTTAAGACTTTTAGATCATTTCCAAAGTAGACCATTGCCTTTCAACTTAAAGAATGTACTTGGAGTTTGGGAAATGACCAGCATCAGTTATTTAATCAATAAATGTTTATTAAATATGTATGAGACATGAAAACCATAGATACATTGAGATTTGGGTCTTTTGTTTCATTTAAATTAACCCACAAAGGGGAAAAGAAAAAGACAAAAAACCAGACTCAAATACAGAGAACACACTGCCAGTTGCCAGAGGGGAAGGGGGCAGGGGGCTGGGTGAAACAGGCGAGGGGGACAAAGGGTACACATGGGATGAGCAAGGGGGGGGGTGTGAATGGAAGTGTTGGATCACTATATTGTACACCTGAAACGAATACAGCACTGTGCATTAACTATACCTCAACTGTTAAAAAATGGGGGAAAAATAAAAGCACAGAAAAAAATAATCCACTGCAAAAGAAAATTACTAAGTGACATGTTTAATAACCGGGGGCAAATCTTTCATTATTGCCTTTGGAAATAAAGACTTTCATCCCCAAATAGACCAGCAAAGATCACTGTTCCATGGTGTTCTAACTTCCCCATTTTCTTTCTTATCTCAGTAAAAGAGAATAACTCCACCACTGGGTAACAGAAATGTTGCTTTCTCGTTGTGACCTTTGACAAATGGCCTTGGCCTTTCAGTGACATCTTCTTGTTCATGTCTAGCCGATACATAGAGTTTTTTTAAAGACCTTCATCTTACTCTCTTCCTCCTTTCAAAAAGTAACTGAGAATACAGGCGTCTAGAATCAACCTCAAGGTTTCTAAAGACACGCTTTTTAAAGTTGCAACTTTTTTTCAATAACTAATGACCCTGAAGTCAGCAGCTCATCTAGAAAGAGTATGTTGCTTGTTGTGGACAACTATGTTTAATCTTCCATTAAGAATCCGATCAGCCTTGGCTTTCAGACGCTTTCATAATTTATTTTAGTGGTTGAGGTTTTATGGGTTTTGGGAGATGAGCTGTTCTCTTCTAGTAAAGACAGAGACATTAGCAAAGTACTGCTCATGGAAGTCACCCCTGCAGCCCAGACCGGGCCAGCTGCCCCCAAAACACCAGCAAAGAGCTTCCAGAAAGGGCTGCCAAGAGATTGACTCCCCAGGAAATGAGACATCTGAGACAAAAACCTGTTCCCAGGTCCTAAGAAGGGCAGTTGCATGCCCCACCAGCATTTCCAGAAGATTCGGGCACTCTGAAGTTGCTGCTCTGGGACCCTAAGCCACACACAGCCTACCAGTGAAGGTCTGGGCATTTCTTGCATGGTGACACGGTACCGCTGACTCGTGCCATTCGCAGTGAGCCCACCAATGTGGTGTGTGCAATGTGACGGCCCACTTACCTCTCTTCACTGCCTCATGGATGGGTGAGGCCAAGTGCACCTCCGGCTGAGCCTTGGCTCCAAACTCCAGCAGCACGTTGACACACGCAGCACTGCCGCTCCGGCAGGCGTTGAATAGGGGCGTGGCTCCGTGCACGGTCACTCCGTTGACCTGATGGTAAGAAAGAGACCCAGAGAATTTGCCAGTTTTCTCTCTCTGTTTCCAAGCGTGTATTCCTATGCATCTGCCTGGAGGAATGTCCCAGGCTGGTGAGTGAGTGAGGACACCCCATATCATTACGGTATTACATTTTTTTAGATATACCAGTAGCCTATCAAGTATCGCCTCTAAGTAATATCCCAAGTGGCAAAATGGGAGAAAGCTTTTCAAATGTATTCAGGGGTATTTCAGAACTTCTAAGGAGCCTCCTAATCATTGAGGAGTTGTCCTATTTGGTGGTTAAGAACATGGCTTCTGGAATCATTAGCTTGTGTTCAAATCCCAGAGCCCTCTCTTCTATCTGTTCAGAGATCTTGGTTGGGATACTAACTTTCTGTGCCTCAGTTTCCTTAAAGGAGGATCATAACAGAATCTACCTCAAGAGGTTATTGGGAGGATCAAGTGAATTACGACCTGTTAAACACTTAGAACGTTGCCTCATGCCCAGTAAGCATTTAAGCATTTGTAACAATTTTCTTCACTTTCCATGAATAAGGGTCTGACTCTGCCTCCCAATCATGAACCAACATGGCAAGAACCAAAAAGGCTGGAGAATCCAGGTCCCCAAATCTGTGCCTGAGGAGATTTTTGTTGCCACAGATTTCCTTACTGGTCTACTAGAATTCATACAAACTACATGTGTGGGCAGTGACTCCCAAAGAGATTGTGATCCAGTCAAAAGCACAAAGAAAATAGCCATCAATATGGCGTCTCCAGCCACCTTCACTGCCTTCTAGGGGTGTGGGAGGCATCTTTGAGTATCAGCAATGGATTGGGATGAACATCAGGGAACCAAGACATTCTGGTGGGGAGGCTCTGACAGTATTGAAATGGAGGGCAATGAAGGCTTGATGTCAAAGCATTTGCCTCAACAACTGAGGATATATGCTTGTGATAATCAGGACCCTAAATTTTCTTATTTCAGAAATCAGAAAAGGAGTGGCTCAATCGGTTAAGCATTCTGATTTTGGCTCAGGTCATGATCCCAGGATCTTGAGATCAAGCCCCGAGTATGGCTCCCTGCTCAGCCAGTAGTCTGCTTGTTCCTCTACCCTGCCCCTCCCCCTACTCATTCTGTCTCTCTCTTTTTCAAATCAATAAATAAAATCTTTTAAAAAAGAAACAATAAAAGATATTTCTCCACAGTGCCAGGGTAGCCCCTGTTAAATTGGAAAGTTAAAGAGGAGATGATAAGGTGGCAGAGACAGACAAGGACGGGCCAAAATGTGTGTGAATTCATACAGTCTAGGGATTTCTAACCTATTTACACTTTTACCAAAAAACATTCGATAGGGCTGGTTTCATTTGATTTGTTCTTATGAGACTCATCCTCATCTTCATTCTGAAAATCTTCAACTTTGATTTCCTAAGTTTCTCAGTTCAGGTCAGCAAACATTTATTGAGCACCTATTAGGCACCAGGGTTTCAGAAGCCAAGGATAGTAAGAAAATTGCTTTAGATCACCCCTAGAAACAAGACAAAAGAGAGTACAGACTTGAGAAATATTTTGGCAGGAAAAGGAGCAAGATGTGGGCATTAATTAGTGGGGGAGAGAGAAGATCTAGGCTGAGCCCAGGTTTGGAACATGGAAAGCAGGAATGTGTGTCGCTGGGTTTCTGAGGAGAGGCCGTCCCCCCGGGGAGGAATATCCTAAACAAAGTTTCAGAGAAACATTTCAGAGAAAACCACAGGGCTGCCAATTTTGAGGAATTTTCTACTGACTAACCAACTTGCTTTGATTCTTTCTCTCCTTCTGATTTAAATGTTAAATAATACAATATTTATTGACTCTTCCCTCATAAGATTGCCACAACCAAGGGACTGTGTCTTACTCTCTTCTTTGTCCTCCACAAAACCTCCCAGCATTGTACCAGCTCACACTCCTCTACAATCGGATGTTGTTTGCCCTTTTCCACCAACAGAAGGAAAGGGCCCTCTGGGGTGCCTGGGTGGGGCAGTCAGTGAAGTGTCGGACTCTTGGGTTTTGGCTCAGGTCATGATCTCAGGGTCGTGAGATGGCGGCCCACGTCAGACTCAGCATGGAGTCTGCTTGGGTTTCTCTCTCTCTCTCTCTCTCTGCCCCTCTGCGCACCCCAAATGAACAGATACATCAATAAATGAATCTTTTTTTAAAAGATTTTATTTTTATTTTTTTATTTATTTTATTTTTTTAATTTCTTTTCAGCGTAACAGAATTCATACATAGTTTTACACCACACCCAGTGCTCCATGCAATCCGTGCCCTCCACAATACCCACCACCTGGCTCCCCCAACCTCCCACCCCCCGCCCCTTCAAAACCCTCAGGTTATTTTTCAGAGTCCATAGTCTCTCATGGTTCATCTCTCCCCCAATTTAAGATTTTATTTTTATTGATTTATTTATTTGAGAGAGAGAGAGAGAGAGCAAGCCCAAGTAGGGGGAGCAGCAGAGGGAGAGAGGGAGAAGCAGGCTCCCTGCTGAGAAGGGAGACTGATGTAGGGCTTGATCCCCAGAACCCCGGGATCATGACCTGAGCTAAAGGCAGACACTTAACCAACTGAGCCACCCAGGCACTGCTCAATAAATAAATCTTAAAGGAAAAAAAAAAAAAGGAAGTGGCCCTCACCCAGCCTCACCGTCATCATTACGTGGGATTTGAGTAAGAGGTAACCTAAAGCAGCACTACCTAATAAAAATACGTGCCCGCGATGGCATCGGAAGCAACGCTTTGCCCAAGAAAGACTTTCCTATTGAGTTCTACCGTAGAAACCCAACTGCCACATAAAGTGCTCAAGAAAATCTCCCGAAAGCACTTACAAACATTGCATGTCCAGAAACAAAGAACACAGGCACTGAATTTAAAAACCAAAATCAGCAACAAAACGAGAGCTGGCAATTAAAGAAACATCCCTGAGATTTTCAGTTTTAATTTCACAATTCTGTTGTGATAGCTCATTACACACAGCACCTAAGCCCCTCTTTAGCCTTGAACTGAGGCTACTGGGTGATGTGTGGCAACGGTGAATCACCATATTGCACACCCGAAACTAGGGTAATGCTGTATGTTAACTACACTAGAGTTAAAAATGACATAAAAATAAAATAAATCTGCAAAAGAAGAAGAGAAATAGGGGTAGAATTTTAAAATAAGATAAAGTTCATTCTGTTGGATTTTTTTTTCCCATGTATTTCTTACTAAGAAGCTCACATGGTGATTTTGCTCAATGAAAATAGTGGGTTTAAGGTGTCGCATTAAGAGTCTTTCTGTTGCTGTTTGTTTAAATTGTGTTCTTTTTCATGTTTCCCGATCCATATCCCAAGAGCTGTTTTCAAATAACTTCAGTTCCCATTGATCTTTTGAAATTCACCATCACAATTTTCAGAGTCCTGTGAATTACCTTATCAAATGTTCATCCACAGGCACAGACACTGAAGAGGGGAGGGACCCGCAGTGTGTCGCTGGCTCGGGAATGTGCACGAGGACAGGGCCAGACCTGCCTACACTCCCAGGGGGTGCGCAGTCTGCAAGGGAGCATGTCTGTAAACGCTAGCAGGTGCACCTGGGCAGACAGAGCCGCGGGGTGCGGGGAGGTGGGGGGCGGGGGCAGGGGGCGGGGAGGGCGGTACTCACGTGTGCGCCCTTTTCCAATAAGGCTTTCGCGCAGGCTACGTGACCTCCAAGGCACGCCTCGTGGAGCGAAGAGACCCGGTTAATGGTCACAAGGTTCACGTTGACACCCTAGAATTTGGAGAGAAGGGGTTAAAGGCTGCATAATAGCAATGGCAGCCAGTCCTGGACTGAAGAGTCCAGAGTCAAGGAGACAGGGCTCCTAGGATCCTTGTGCCGGAAGCACAATGCGGGGGGGCCGTGGAGGGGTCTCTGCATCTAGGGGCCCAGGGGCTTCCCGCAAACTTCACCTCCTTACCCAGTCCCAGCACATCCCCCTCCTCTTCCTGCCACACTCCACCTTCCTCCTCTCGTCAGCCTAGCTGTTGGCCAACTCTGACTTCATGCCCTGATTTTCATAACTTGGTCCTTACCATCCCCACCCCCTGACGACCACTTTCTGTCTGGGAAATGAGTTAGGTCCCTGCCAGTCCTTCCCAGCCAAGTTCTGCTTCTGATTTCCTGCCTCCTCACCTGCCCATTGAAAGCTTCCAAAACCTACTGCGTGACCCTGAACCCCAAACCCCCACCTAAGTTCCCACCGACTCCTGCCACACTGCCCTCGGTGCCCACAACTGCCCACGACTCCTGGTCCCTTCATCTTAGGGCCTCTCAATGCCTCCTTGGTCCTGTCCCCTCTCGTGTCCTGAATATGATGTCATTACTCTAGAGCAGTGTTATAGATTTCAAATTAGGTAATTATTACAATTAGAAAAATCTTGTCCTTTTCCTAGACAGGATTTCCTTTTAAGAAAATAAGAAAAACAGGCTCATCCACAAGGTGGCAGCAGCGCACTAGGAAAAAAACACACAAAACTTGCATCCTTGGCAAGGTGTAAGAATCCCTGCATTTATGCATATGTTGACGGCGGGCTTGCCTGAAAGACCCTCTAGAGTGAATCCCCTCCACTGTGCATAAGAAAATGGAGAGGCAGAAAGTTCAAATTATTCATAAAACTCAAGGCTTCCCAGGGGTTGATGACAGCCAGATGACTCTGAAAGCTTCTTAGTAAGATGAGCTCCTGATGCCGGTTTAATGCTTTTCTCCACCCCACTGTACGTGAAATAAAGTAAAAAATAAAATAGAATAATACATTTTTACTAGGGTGTAAGTGTGAAGAAATGGGCATGCGCAGTGAAAAAGTTGAACTTCCCTCTGAAGAACACTCCTTATACATTTAAGCACACTGGTTTACAGAAACCAACATGCTTATGGAGTATAGTTAAAAATAGAGAGAGGTGCCTGGGTGGTTCAGTTGGTGAAGCGACTGCCTTCGGCTCAGATCATGAGCCCGGAGTCTTGGGACTGAGCTCTGCGTCGGGCTCCCTGTTCAGCGGGGAGTCTGCTTCTCCCTCTGACCATCTCCCCCTCATGCTCTCTCTCTCTCAAATAAATAGGTAAAATCATTTTTAAAAAATAAAATAAAAATGAAGAAGTACTAAAAGCAATGTGGGATCCTGGATTGGAGCCTGGGACAGAAAAAGGACTCTGTGGGAAAATGGGTGTAATTCTAATAGTCTGTAGTTTAGTTAATGCTACTGTACCAATGTTATTGTCTTAGTTTTGACTGAAGTACATGCTTATGTAGGATATTAGCACCAGGGGAAGTTGGGTGAAAGGGTGGGAAGTATCTGCACTCTCTTCACAACTTGTCTTTAAAATTATTCCAAGATTAAAAGTTTATTTTTAAAAAATACTAATAAGGGGCGACTGGGTGGTTTAGCCAGTTAAGTGTCTGACTCTTGATTTCAGCTCAGGTCTTGACCTCAGCATCATGAGACCAAGCCCCACGATGGGCTCCATGCAGGGTGCGGAGCCTACTTAAAAAAAAAAAATACTAATAAAAGTGTTGAGAGGGGCCGAGAGGGAGGAGGTGGGTGCAAGACTTTTCACCTTTAAGTATCACTTTAATTTTCAAACTATGGGAATATATTACATATTAAAAATAATCAGATCCAATTTTAAGTGCTTAAAAATAAATAAGCAAGTGATTAAAAATCACATACAAAATCCATTTGATCATTATTGGCAGTACTGTTTTCCTTTTGCCTCTACTTTCTTAAGAAGTAACCCAGCTCATAAAAGAGGAAGCCAAAAAAAAGTGTGTGCATGTGCATATGTGTGTGTACACGTGCACGCATACGTGCACACACACAGAACAGCGCACCCAGCTACTTAAATTCAAAATGATAAGGAAGCCAGGTTCGGTGGTAGCTAGAATGTGGAAAGAAGATATAATAAATCACCTCCTCTATACACATGCAGAGTCTAAAACAAACAAAGTAAATGGAGCATGTATACTTTTGTTCATTCATTTTACAAATATTTACTAAGCCGCTATTCGTTGTTCAAGGTGCTAGGAGATACAGTCATCAATAAAAACAAAGTAGCTTTAATAACTAAGACTTTCACAAACCTTCCTAAAGGATTTCATAAATCTTCGTCAACCTATTGTAATGTTTGCTCTTGAGATGCTCTCCGTAACCTCTGATTCCTGGGTTTGGCTCACAGTGTAATCCTCTCCTCCTGAATGTGGGCTGGATTCACTGACTCCCATATAATGAATAGAATATGGCAGAAGTGATGGGACGTCACTCTGGAGATTAGGTTATACTAGGACTTGCTTCTTAGGCACTGTCTCGTGCTCTCTCTGGGGGAAGCCAGCTGCCATTTCATGGCACAGCCCCGTGGAGAGGCCCTCATGGCAAGGAGTTGAAGCCAGCCCACAAGTACATGAGTGAGGTTGGAAGCAGCTCTTCCTCCACCAAGCTGAGAGGTGACTGCAGCCCTGGCTGGTACTTGGCTGCCCGTAAGAGATTCAGAGCCACAACCATCTGGCCAGGCCACTCCTTAGCCCACAGAAAGTTTGAGAATCTGTGCTCCTTGTTTTCAGCCACTGTGTTTTTGAGGTCATTTGTTATGCGGTAATAGCTGACGAATGCAAGTTCAGGGTTGTTGTTACTCAAGCATGGTGGGAGAGTACAGGGGGAGTTAATGCAAGAAAAATTTGAGGGCATCTGTTGTCCCCGTCACAGGGAAACTGCCTCTGGGGTCAAGGCAGGCCCAGAAGGGGAGGGAGTGATATGTACACCTAGACTGGCCACGCGGGCCACCAGATGGGGCGAGCAAGACCTCTGCCACAGCTAAAGCTCCAGAAGCACAACACTGATTATAGCGGAAGCACAAAGGAGCATGTCTGTGGTTTACTTACTTGTGCAATTAGAGTTTTAAGGGCCAGTAAGCGCCCCTGGGCCGCAGCTTCATGAAGAGGGGATCGGTCAGCCCAGCAATCTGAAACACAAATCAAGCACAAAGTCAAGGTCTGGAGTCTTCTGGCTGTTCCACCCTGCAGCCCACCCACCATGGGAGAGAGTCTTGGGAAGACATCGGAAGCTCAGACCACGCATCGGGCTCTCTCATCAGCTGCTTTCAGGGTAACACACCAGTGAGTGTACAGCCCATTGGTCTAGTGGTGTGTGCAGAGAAGGAGCACAGAGAAGCTCTCTCACTCTTTGGGGGGCAGTTTTAACAAGCAATAGATTTACTTAGAATACATTTTACCCCGGGCCTGGATCTGATAGCTCCAAATAAGGCAAATGATGGGCAAAGCTACTCACTGAGCCTCCCTGCTTTCATCCTGCCCCCCGCCTCCCACCCTCACCTCTACCCTGAAAACTCAACAGCCTGTCCCCATAGAGGCTGGAGGATCAGGGGAAATGGGTTGGTTCTCAATGCTCAAGGTAATTGTCTCGGTTCATTTTTCACAAGGCATATCTATTACCATGATGCAGAATAGGTATGGTTTTTCAGACGACACATCTTCCAAAATTTCCTGTGGGCAGCTGAACGTGATTGCTAAACATGGAGCCCGTGGGGCCACCCTGCCTGGGGTCAAATCCGACCTCAACCCCTTTCTGCCAAGAGGGGCAAGTTAACTAAAATTATTTCGACCTCAATTTCATGATCTGTAAAGTGGGGGGGGGGGTCTAGTAATTTGGTATTTAGCAAGTGCTTTGGTCTCTAAGTAGGCCAATAAAACACATCCATAATGTTAGGTACTCAAGCAACTTATGATTAGTAAGTACACATGGTAGGGCGAGTATTTTTTCCCCTGTAATCGTTTGTTAGTAAACAAGACTAACCAGCTTCAAGGGACATTTAAAAAGTAACCCTCTTTAAACATGCCAAAGGGCAATCATTTGTTTGAGACAAACACCTGTTCCGGTTTGTAAAATTTCAAACATGATTGTGCTCTTCGTTCACTGAATAGCCTGTGACACAATTTGGGTTTCGCACGAAGGGTCCCTCTTATCAACCTTTTCTAGGGGATCCTGATGGTGCCAAGAATTTGGATTTTCCTATACCTGCAAACTTGGCAAACACAACCCCACCAAAGATGGGATTATGTAAGTGTGAAATGGCTCGAGGCCACAAGGACAGAGTGAACTTCTCCAACAGATGAGAACCAGGGCCATAAACATTTCATTAGGCCCTCTAATACTGCAATTTAATTTTTATCTTCTCTTACCCTTGGGTGAGAAAAGGGTATGAAAAGACAGAAGGCTAAAATGAACTCTACAGGGTTGGATTGAAATTGGACTAGTTAGTACAAAAATGTGATTTTCAACATATGTGTATTTGTTTCTATTCATATTTATATTATTTTAACAAGGTTTTGGAGAAATGGGTGATTCCAGGGCCGGGCCAGGAAAAATTAAGATGGGCCTCGAACATCTTACCAGAAATATAGTGAATGATGGGACATGTCAAGAAGACAAGGAAGCTGGCTTGCAGGGGCTTCCACTGGTCAAACATGAAATGATCTAAGCATCGAAATAAAAAATGGTAGTAGGAGATTATACCCTATCAAATAAAACAGGAATCTCTAAGTCCTCACTGATATAAATTAATATATAAATAGCAAGGTGGGAGCTCTTGGAAATGGAGAAGAAATTGTCGCATCTGACTCGAGTTACTTCCTCACAAAAGAATTACTAGTTATAAAGGAAACACGGGCCATTTTATAGGGGAACAAAATTATAGACCCCACCCTACATAGGGGATCAAAGTTAACATCAGAAGTGATGGGACAGATCGGCACAGCGAACCACGGGATGGAATGTGAGGGGTGACCTCATGTACTCTGGAACAAAATGCAACGAAGAAAACACCATAGCTTGTGTAATATTCCTGCTCGAGATGTATAACCCAAATCCAACCTGAGGACACTGCACCAACTCACTGAGGGGTATTTTGCCAAGTAAGTAGCCTGTTACCAGTTCAAGGAGGGACTGAGGAACGACTGCACAGGGCAGAAGGCTGATGAGACAATATTAGGACAGCTGGGTAAATGGGAATGGGGTCTCTGGGCAAAGAGGAGTAGGAATTCTTTGTACCACTCTTGTAACTTTCCTGTCACTTTGAAATTAGTTCCAAAATTAAAAAGAATGTGTGTGTGTGTGTGTGTGTGTGTGTAAATTGGAATGAACTTATATACAAGTTTACCTATATACACATATAATCACCGATGTTTTCATATTCCTGATACAAATGTAGGATGTTTTTATAAGAAAAATGGATAAAAATTTTAACGTGGAAAAAATCCTGTGCTTGTATTTTCATCTGTTCCTGAGTCTGTTAAAAGCTGATGGAGTATTTTTAAATCTCTTCTGACATTTATAAGTTGCATAAGCTGAGAATAATGAGATAATGAATGCACATAGTCCTTAATTAGTCAGCCTTGGTTTTCTTCTAATACATCTCCACCGCACTCAACATGATCTGTGTATCAGACATGTTGCCCTCTTGCCTAATCGCTCTTGGAAAGGACCATGGGCGCTGGAGTTGGAAGGACAGACAGTCTTCATCCACGGACGGCAACTCAGCACCCTGACCAATATAAGAAGGAAACCCACAGCCATGGCTCGGTTTTTCTTTTGTTCCTAATAGCAAGCCTGGCTTGCTATTAGGAAATTAGGATACTAGCATGAATTGGCTTTATTATTTTTAAAACTTACCTCCAGGTGGGCTGTGGGGTCCCCTTTCCTTCTGAGAAGCAGGAACCTTAACCACATCTTCGTCCTATTTCTAGTAACGTCTGTGACTCACCAGTCCCATAAGACCCACTGCCGCTCAAAACCTAATGTTGAGTGAAGGAAACCAGACACAAAACAGCATGCGCTGTGCCGTCCCTTTCTGTAATGTACGAAAGGGGCCCCAACTCACCGGGGGTGTCAGGAGTCAGAAGGCCCCCAAGGAGGGGCGGGGGCCGCCTGGAAGAGGAAAAGAGGAGGGGCCGTGCCCATTATATGCGGGTTCTGGCTTGTGGGAGCGGACACCTGATCGCAGTCACCTTATGAAAACTCAGGTAGATGTTCACTTAGAATTTGTGCCCGTGTCTGTATTTACCAAGTACTTCAGTAAGGAGATTTTCAAACTAGTCTACGGATCAGTCCACTTTCAGACTATCATCTCTGCTCCTCTGCCTTCTCCCAGCCCAGGGGACGGCCCTCTCTGCCGCCCCAGCAGCTGCGGACGGGACGGCGTTCTCATACGTGTCCCAGCCTCCTCCTTCTAGGTGGCAGATCCTCCCGGGCCTGGTGGGAAGGGGGTGGCCAAAAGAGAGGGAAGACTTCTCCCTGGGTCCCTGGAAGAGGCGGCCAGTCTCGCGGGCTTGCGGCCCCCACTGCACGTCTCATTCCTGGTCTGCAGGCTTGCCCTTCCTGCCGAGGCTCACTTCCAGGCCCCTTTGCTATGTCTCGGCTTTGGGCCACCTCTCCTAGTGTCCCCTGTCAATGCAGCACCCTCCGATACACCCGACTCCCACGCCATGCCTCTGACGTCATGCGAAGCCTGCGGGGCCATCTTCCATTGCACCGTGAAAGCAGGAACAGTGAGCCGTCCTGGGCTTCTCTCTCAGCACAGGACTGCTCTCGGCTGCTCTTTTCCCGCAGGCAAGGCCCAGGGGGCAGCCAGACCCAGGGGGGCATCAAGGCCCAGGGGGCAGCTCAGTAAACTGCCTGACTTCTACCTTGAGAGGGAAATACCAAGCTCCCCTCCTGCCAGAGGCCCCTTATCTCAACTTGGATTTCTCCTGGAGCCCCCACCCTTGGCCTTCCAGAGAGGAGGGAAGGGAAGAGCCTGGCTTCACGATGGGAAAGACCCCCCAAAACGCATGCCAACCCTTTTGCCCCACAGGAAGAGATCTCACTTGCGGCAAGTGGCTGAAATAGAACCGAATTCCAAGGTTTTGTGACCTAGGACACCCCCTGCTCTGGTGTTAAGAACCACTGGTTTTAATTCCCGCTTAACCTGAGGCCCATTTATTGGCCCAGGATGCTTAGCTCTGTCTACCATCTCCTGATACACAGCATGAAATGAATCCATTCCTATCACCGGAAGTGCAGAACTCATTTTTGCTTCCCAACTGGAAAAAGGACTCTCAAGGAAATCTCCTTTCCAGTCACATTGTTTTCCAACACTCCTTCAAAGGACCTTGAGTTTTCACACAAAACCCTTTCCAGCAACTCTGCCATGGTGGGCTCTCCTGTCTTCCTCTTCTTATTCCCAACACACGGTCTCTCACGCTTATCATTCTTGTTTTGCAAATTGGAGCTAATTGTGAGAAATTAAGGATAAAAGTTTTTTGGCAGCTAGGGAGTTTTTCCATTCCTTTCAGGAAATATCAACTAAGCTCTCCAAATAAATGAACGCCTAAGTAGAAATCAGCCATTCTCTTCTAAGGCAGCCTATTTTTAGTCCCTTGGCGGACTGCCTGGGTCACAGGGTTGCAAGCACATTAGGAAGATAGTTTACTGGACAAATATGTTTACTTGTTCCTGATGAGGTGTATGGAAAATGTTCAAGTACTTTTTCATTCCCCCTCTTTGACTGTTTCTCAGAATATGATTTATATCTCTAGTTCTCAGATTCTTTGAATAACAGTTTCATGACAACTTCTAAAACCACAAATTTCAATAACAAAATCGGTTCCGAAGGAATACAGTTGTCTGAATGCCAAGTATTGAAGATAAAACCCATTATGACTATTTAAAAAATATTTTTTTGCAATTCTCCCCTTCCTAATTCCAACAAGTATTTAAGATTACTGGTTTGTTATTTTTAAAGAAACACCTAATGGGTTATCATCTCTGGTGCACACGGAACAATCTTTATTCTCTTTATTCAAGTTCCAAAATCATATGAAGCAATATCTTCTCTTGCAGCATCTATCAAATAAAAAATTCAAAAGGAATCTCAATTCTGAACCAAAATATACACAAGAACCTGGCAGAGTTCACGGTATTTCAAGTCAAACAAAGGTAACTGGCAAAAACCCATATTATAATAACTTCCTGGGATACCTAAAATATTATAATAAAATTGAGTTAAAATGCGTTCTCTCTAGAATACACGGTTCTAGTCAGGAGACACACCGTGGTCAACGAACATCTTTCTGTAGGTGTTAGAAAGAAGGTGCCCTTCAGCCCATCAGGAGCAGGAGAGCTGAGCTAGAGGTAACGGGGGGTGTTAGAGAGCCCGTGCTGAGGACGGGTTGTCGAAATTTTTTTTAAAGATTTTATTTATTTATTTGACAGAGGGAGAGAGATCAAAAGTAGGCAGAGAGGCAGGCGGAGAGAGAGGAGGAAGCAGGCTCCCTGCCGAGCAGAGAGCCCGATGTGGGGGCTCGATCCCAGGACCCTGAGACCATGACCTGAGCCGAAGACAGAGGCTTTAACCCAATGAGCCAACCAGGCGCCCCGGGTTGTCGAAATTTGGAAAGGCCAGGAGACTCCTGTGAGAGATCACTCTGAAGAGGATGGCTGGGCCAAGGTTTGAGAAGACAACCAGCAAAACTCAACAGGGTAGGAAGCTATATAGAGGATTAGGCCAGAATGGGCCAAAAGCAGGAAAAACCTGTTGGACGGGGAAGGACAGGAAAAAGGAGCCCGGATGTTGAGTCAGAGGCATGGCCATCAAGTCAAGGGGAGTCTTTTCTGAATTTAGAACAAGGACAATTGATTCTAAGCGTTAACACTTAGACTAGAACTAATCTTTTAGATATGGTTTAGCATCAATTCTTAAAAAAAAGAGAGAGTACAATAGTTCCACAATCTCTTATCTGCAATTGTAAAATCGCCCAAATGTTGGAAAACCAAGCTTTTCCTCAAGTTTGATACAAACTCCCTTGGCAGCAAAACATGGTAAGGACTCAGGTTAAGCAATTTATTCTCTTTCATTTGTATTTCCGTTTAGTGTCAAATATCAAATATAATTCAGAAATAGAAATGCAAAAAAGTCTGACTACGGGAGTGCTGTGTGATAGACGTTATACACACCATGAGATCTTTCCAGTATCCCCAAAACTCCTGAATCCTGAACCACATCTGGCCCAAGGGTCGTGAAAACAGATGATCGACCTGTAGCTATTTTTATATTTTTATCAAGTTTGATGACCAAGCCCTGGACTAAAAATAGCTTCAATTCTGGCCAAATTAGCAAAGGCAGAAAAATCATATACCACATCTGTCAGGAGAAAGTGCCTGCAGGAATCTCTAGGGGCTGAAGGTGGGATCCAGTGATTCATCTGGTGCTCAAGCTACAGCGCCAAGGGCCAATGACGATGTTTTAAACTTAACTACGTATGTATATATAATTGGCCAATTACACAAAGAAGCCCCCCAAAATAAAAAAAACCAGCCAGCCACAGTTCACCTCAAGTCTGGTAAGTTATCTACAAATGCAGTAGTTTAAGCCACAAAGACATATGCAACCCTTAAGTCCAGAATATGAGAGTCGAAAAAGAAAACTCCACATTTTACAGTCCAAGAAATGATATTTGATGAGGGACATGTTTCTAGGTGTAGCTTCCAAAAGAAAGCGTGCCAGCAGCTATGACAGGCTAAACTCTGTCCTGGCTTAGTTTTTAACTCCCTCCCCTTGTTTTTGACAGCTCTGATGATAGTTTACAGGAACATAATATACTATTGGAATCAAGAAATTTAACCTTGGACTGAGACTTTTCTAAGTCAATTAGCTAACTTACTGATTAAACTTCACATATTTTCCCAACAGACATTTGCCTTAACTACGAACCGCAAAGAGAATTTCAGGTTTGAGCTGAAGACTGGCACACAATTTTGTTCTTTAATACATTTAGCTTTAAGTATATAGCAACTGACTCCTAACAGTGTCAAAAGAAAAAAAACGAACCCTGTTTCTGGCATGCTGCTGCCTACATTATTATAGAAAGCCTTATTTACCACACCTGGATATACTGTCTATTATACATATGTGGGGGAGTGCGCGTGTGCATTCAGATACACAGTCACCCACCCACACATATATGTATACATAGAAAGGAAATTAAACTGAGAAATTGACAAGTACTATTCCCCCTGCCGTCCGCCTCGTTGATGATAATTAAGACACACATTTTTGATTTTATAACGCCATGCTACTTTCAAATTAAATGGGATATTACCCATTTAGTGACCAAATGAGGACATTTGGGCTAAAGAATGAATGAGCTCTACTTAAGAGATCTGTATTATGGCTCCAGACCTAAATCCAAACCATGTTTTTACATGGGTTTTGACTACTATCGAAACTTTTTAAGAGTGTACTTAATTCAGGATGACGAAGACAGAAACAATGCAGGTGAGCAACAGGACAAAATATTCTTAACACACTCCTGTCAATACCTTGTTGCACTTTACCTCATTTAAACCGTAAGGAGGATCAATCTACCAGAACATCCATACTGTGTGACCGAAACTTTTAGAAAGTCCCTGCCCACATTTACATATGAAATTAGAAAATAGATTTTCAGATCACAGTTAACTTGAAATGAAAGAGAAACTTTAAAAAAACCAGTCTAAGCAACATACCTCCCTGAAATGTGTGACAAATGTAATCCCCAAAAGAAACCTCTTTCCATATTCCGGGCCTTCTGATACTTCCTGAAACTTCAAGATTCTCATTTCCCCCGGGGAACTGAAGCATTCTGAGGCTTCGTCTTTGGAGGTGTTATTTTTTTTTTGGGGGGGGGGCGATGAGACTGCGGTCATCTAGTGTCTTCAAAGTTGTCTAGTGTATTGGAATCACATTGCACAGGTCTATTTTGAAAGAGAATCCTGGGTGCAAATTGACCTGTATACTAGATCAAGAATGACGTCATCCTGGAACCCCTATGAACACTAAGGATAGAGAGGGAAATTGTGAACTCTGTTTACAAATAAATACTCCTTTATCAAGTGACCGTCCCAGCAGTGACAGCTATCTGATTCATTTACTTTTGCAGCAATTTACTCCAATTAAGGTGAATCATTTCTTGAGAGAACTGGAGACTAAATCCTACAGAGCATGAGACTTAAAAATGTTTTTCCCGAATGCTGGCATTTCACATTAGGAAAACCTTTGTTTGCAGGGCTTTGCACAGTGCCGTGTATAAACGGGTTTAACGCAGGGTTTTTCCTGACAGCAACGAGTAGCTAATGGATTCGAATTGCAAGTGACAACACAAAAATATATATAGCATAGCACATTTGCTGCTTTAAATCAGATTTACTGGTCATTCTATTTCCGGAGGAAACTTAGTCTTGTTAGAATGCATTGTTAAAGTTTGCTTAAAAATATTAAAGAAAATAATCCCATGTAAGTCATTCTCTAGGTTAGTAGCAATGAGGTTTCTCCACATACTCTAAGAAAGCCACTAACCTATTTACTTAAATAATAACCCCTAAAAGAACTACAAACTTGCAAAAAATAAAGCTGAGAAATCCTTCAAATTGGTGCAGTCAATATCACTTGCTACTTTAAATAATAATTCTTGAAACTACCCGCACAAAGCCAAAGTATAATAAAATCTGCCCTCTAGAAATATTATTCACATGAACTATCCAGGAGAGTTTTTTTTTTTTTTAAGTTTTAGGAGCAAATCCGGGTATTTTTTACCTGAAATTCCACCATAGATCTCTTCTGCTATCCTAGCCGCTTCTTTTCTATTTCCTTTGACGATATAGAAATGAGTCAGGAGAGCCAAACAAACTTTAATTAAAAGTTTGAAGAAAAAAAAGGTAGCAAACATTGTAATAAAAATGTTTTTAAAGCCATAGGAAACAGGACCATCTTCCATTTTGGCTCACACTCTGTATAGGTTCTTGGTACTGCAAAATCTCACTGAGTTATAATTGGTATCATATGACATCTATTTTCAACTTTCTAGCCCTTGCTGCTCCTGTTACTGAGAACTCACTCTTACATTCTAAGCTCACTGTGATCTGGTGGCTGCAGTGCTGACTTCCATAGCGATGGGAAATGAACTCAAGAAACTTCCTTTTTGACCCGCATTCCTCAGTGCTATTTAACACACAGGATTCCTGGCTGGATCTGTTCTATTCCTAAATCCCAGGTACATGGGAAGGCAGCGTTGGAGAGAGAAAACAAATGGTGGGGGGAGTGAGTTATCTGAAGGGGGAAGAATTGGCCCCAGACCATTTCATTTTCTCTTCCTCCTGAGGTTTTGGGGAGATAATGCCCCAATCTAAACTACGACCAGTTAAACAAGATTATTTATTCTAAGGCAGTATTTAGTAAAGGGCTCATCTTGGATGCCTCTCCAAGTGGTTGTGTCACATTGAAAGCATTAGACCACTTGCCCTAATGGTCTCATCTGTGACAAGGTCTGCTAGCAAAGCCCATTGTTCATTTCCCATTTCAAGTATTAGTAAAGATGGTGCCTCGGACTGGAATATGGGCGCTCTCCTTGACCATGGAAGAGTTACAGCAAAATGAAGAAGATGCCCTATGTTCTGAGTGAATGACCCCAAGATTCTACATATCAATACCTTCCCACATTGGACAGTATTCTCTTACAACCCTAACCCTTCAACATACGTCGGTGGGCCGATACAAGGGAAATCGGCTTGCTGTTCATTTCCCTCACCTGCAAAAATTAGATGAGGAAAATCCAGGTCTCCTCTTTCATTCTTGGCTATATTAGATTTTCAAACATCTCTACAAACTATTGAAAAAGGCAAACCAAAAAAAATTGCCTAGAGCAGACTAAAGAAATCTTACTTAATAAATGCTTTATGCACAAAATATGAGAGTTTCTGATAGCACTCAGGCCAAGTGGAATGATGACCCCTCTGAGAACTGGCTCCCTGTAGTCCGGGGAAATGTTGACGTGTGAGCACACAGCTTTGGGTCCCAGTCAGTATACACTGCGTCCATCTCAGTGAATTACAGAACCAGGAAGACCCAGTGCAGTTCCCACTCCCAAGGACTGAGATCAACATACACGGTTTCTTGACCCAGCTTAGTACCGACCTATAGGTTGCTACCTACAGAGTGCCAACGTAGGAGAATCCGTGAACACGGGCATCTGTGAACACAAGAACACCGCCCTCTAAGAAGCCCGTCCTTTACTCAAGTCAGCCCAGTGACATATTATAGCACGTTAGTCAATCTTGTTCGGGCCTTAATCTTCATTTAAAACATGGCTAGACTTTCTGTGTTGGCCATGAGGAGCTTGGCTCTTTTTTTAAGGTTCAAACTATCTATGCTATTTCTGAGAGACCGTCTTTAACTGTGTTTGAGCATGACATTCAGGATGGGCACAAAATAAGGGGTTAACCCACAGCAGCCTTCACAGACGAAATCCTCTGTAGCACCAATCTCTCAGCATCAGCACTACTGATACTTGGGACCAGATAATTCTTTGTTTGGGGGGGATCCAAAAGCATTGTAGGATATCCAGCAGCGTCTCTGCCCTCTGCCCACTTGGTGCCAACATCCCCACTCCTACCCAGGGCTATCAACCAGAGATGTCTCCAGACACTGCCAGGTGTCCCCTACGGGGCAAAATCGCCACCCCCTTTCTTCCCTACCCCCACCCACATTCAGTTAAGAACCACTGAGCCGTAGCCGTATCCTTATTTAAAGGATAAAGGAAAATCAACTCCCTGAAGTACTAGTGAATACAAATTAAATTTTGTACAGAACTTGAATTTTTAGAATTTCATATTAAAAAAAGCCCAGCCACAGGATGATACAATTTAACATCTCACCATATTCTTTCGGGAATGTGGAGGAGGAGAAAGAGCCCTTTAAAAAATCCTGTGCTAAAGTAAACACAGCCCTATGATACCCTGACTTGGCCAAAAATAAGTTTTGGTGCAAGATAAATCAGAACATACCAGCGTAGAGGACTGCTCTCCACTGCTTCCAACAAAAGGGGTGGGAGAAGCTGGGGCTCCTGTAAGTGAAATCAAAATTCAAATTCCTCTTAAAATAGCTTACAAGATAGAAAGCATAATTATGTAGTTCGCATACACAATAGCTTCTAGATGTATTCGCTTGGCTCATGCGACAACTCCAGTGCAGGGAAAAACAGGGCTTGTGTGGATCAGGAAACAAAGGCATAATTCAACGTGCTATTCCATGAGTAAAGAGAGAGAATGTACTCTAGAGAGAAAAGATGACAGAGTAATTCATCATCTGAAGGACAGTTCCTGTTTAACTACCAGACCAAGCAACACGTCTAATCACAGCGAAAGAGCACGCATAAGAGGGAGGGGGTGGTGGGGGTACTGGTAAACGAAGAAATCATATTCTCTTCATAAAACAAGACAAACTCAGAAAATTGTCAAAATGTCATTTTGGTCTTTATTTTTTGGACATGTAGCGTGTTTTCATAAATCAGTTTCATATGTGCTAGTTTTTGTAATATCGAGAGAAATACAGTATTATTTTTCACAAATTCCTTGTCACTGCAAGTTCACTTTCAAATGAATGGAAGTAGCAGGGTCGAACAATATGTTTGCACGTATCGACCAGTGCAACACCGACAGTTACAATTAAGGCATCCAGGAAGCCTGAAAATGAAGATTTACTAGAACAAGCAAATTTACCTCCATTTGTTAAAACCAAAGGAATTTTCATTTGCAAATTACATATTTTACATGCAAATAGTTTAAATCCCATTTTCATCTGAAATAAATGGCCATCTTGAAAATATGCTGAGAAACAAAAATGTAAGAACCAATGGTAGTATATGCCCTTAAAAACTGCTGAAGAGAATAAATAAAAACACAGGTTACTGTTTCTTGCTTTTTCGTGATTATTGGCACTGTTTATTTCATATTTACGTAAATCAATTTCTGTGCAAAAAAATCCCTAAGATTTAATGGTTTGGGTCAGCCCATTTTTCTTTAACAAAGGATCCCTCAACTTGCAGGTTTTAAAAATCGCACTGCATTTGTGTTTTAGCACAAAACAAAAATCGTATTTCTTATGTATCAGTGGTAACCGGTTAATAGGCATGTTAAGATATTTTTTAAAAAAGAAGCTTTGTGAGTGTTGTCGTTAAAAAAAAAAAAAAAAAAAAAGGAAACCAATCCTGTACAGAATCCCAATACTGCCAGCATCTTCCTAGTGCGCCACGAGCGCCTCTTTCTTTTGACTTCACAGTCCTTTATCACAAAAACGTATTCTAAGGAGTTCAAGGAGTTAATAAGACACACCATGTGGATAATTTGGGGTTTAAAAACCCATGGCTCTGGGCAACAACGATTACAGTTAACAACAGACAACCACAAAGAGACTGTGTTTCTACAATTTTCAGACTCAATTTGCTATAAATAAAACACTGGGGTGAAGACTTCTGCACACTGACGGTACTTCTCAGACATCAGCTAGGCCACAAGTGAAGGGAAGTGACTTCTATCAAAGGTCGAAGAGGATAACAGCTGAGTTGGAGATGGCACACCTCATCCGTTCTGCTCGGAAAATACGAAGGCATTTACAGGGGACTCAATTATGCCTGGGAAGACTCGGATGGTTTCTCTGCCCTATCGTCAACAGTGACATCGGTCCCTAGTATTTCAGAAGCAAAAAGGTTTTTCATAAACACAAATTAAGACGAAGGCTCTACCTAGGAGAATGCATATGACCAGATCGAAGAAGTAATCGGAGTCTGCCGACCATTTTTTTTTTTTCCCTGGCATTGGAAGCCTGAGCGTTTTTGGCATGTTAGACAGTTTACCATTTTGTTATCTGTGACTACGGTGAAGTGAGCCACCCAAGTGATACACAAAGAACATCTGAATGCACCCCTGGTCCTTAACAGCGGGATGTGTCTAGTTCAATGTTCTACACACAGTAGGTGCTTAAAACATGCTCATAACTGATGGACCATTTTGCTCAAGAATCCTGCTGACGGTCTGTAACACTTACTGAGCACACCAAATGAATATCTAAGAACACGACTTCAATGACTAAAATGTTTATCAAGAGGACTCAAAAACAGTTCATATCGTTGTTGTACTTCCCGAAAGAAAACCTGTAAACATCTGGTGAATGTCTAATTAATGGTAGAACATTTAAAATTGGCCAAAAAATGCCCAGAAAACATTTGGCCCTTCAGCACCCAAAAGCTCCCAAAATATAATTTTAAAACATCTCTGTTAGAGGGACTTCAGTAGTCTGAAAAATTTCATACCTGAGTGGCTTCAATGTTCTCTCCTAAATCTTAAGTAAGTGCAAGGAGTTTCTACACTCAGGAATTGCATAAGTTTTTCTTTCCTCAAAATAAAACATTGAATGATATAGAGGTAGCATAACTTACTAAATTAACGTTAAAAAAAAAAAAGAAAAAAAGCAAGGTTATTTTCACTCATCTTACTACAACTATTACAAATGTGTAAAACCTTACAATCCAGGCTTTCTTCTACCTGGGTTTAGACATCTCATTATTCTCGCCCCCTTTTTTACTGTAAGGATATTGATGAGTCCAGGAGCCCCTGGGCCCTGTGGCATCTATTGCGACATCGATGACAGAATCTGGAGTCATCCATCTCAGGAAAAGGAGGAAGAGAAAGTTGAATACAGCCAACAAAGCAAAAATGCAGCCTGTTACTGGGCCACAGTGAGAGATGAGTCTGTCCAGTCGTCTGTCCATCGGTAACACAGCTTCTCCTGCCACGCGGTCGTACACCTGGCGGGAGAGAGGCCGAGAGTGAGCGCTCTGACGCACAAGAAACGACGACCTGCGCGGATCGGGAATGTGTTATAGATGCAAACAGGAGGCGCTTGCATTTCGTCGTCGTTGTTTTAGTAAGGATGTGACTAATGAAACTAAAGTAATTACTGCCATGTGACTCAGCACTTACGGAGCGCTGCTTCTGGACAAAACACGGGGCTAGACACTGCATCACACAAAGACGAATATGCCAGGACTCCTGTCCCCTGGGAGATCACCATCAATTCTAACCAACTACGAGAATTTCAAAGTCCTGAGAAGTTGGAACCGCTTTTCAGGTCACCTCTGTTGAGGCCATATTTAATTCAGCAGTGACTTCCTGAGGCAGGACTGGCCTTCTAAGATTCCTTGACTTGGCTAAGCAGCTCTCCCGGCTGGCTGGCAGACATCAACCACCATCAGAGGGCCCTAACCTAGGGCGCTTCTGGGTACAGAGAGGCTCTTCTTTCCACAGCCTCGTGAGGCTGGGCTGCTGAGCACGGATGGTGAGACTATACAGAACCACTCTGTGGACTCCAAATAAAAGGGAGCGGGGAAAGACGGGGGAAATTTTAGCAGATGGCATACGTCAGACGCTTTTGGCAAACAAAACAACGTTCACTGCTGCGAACCGGTATAGTAGACGCCTTGCTGTTTGTTTGGAAGCGCGGCTAAGCACAAAACTCAGAAATATTTTAAAAACAAAGATCCGTAAACATACTTAGTTTCGAACACATAAATGAAGCCAGCATTTATCTGTTTCGACTGCACTGGAGCATGACTTGTGGTCATTGTCACACAGCAGACCTGTGAGCCATCTCCTTTGGAACTCCGGACGGCTGGGACGTGCAGGGCGGGCTCTACACGCCAGCGGCCTCTGGAAAGGTACTGGCTGTTTCCAGCTAGCTCTTCTACCCTCAAAACATCTGGAATACATTTCAGTCCGAATTATGCTGAGACTGGTGAATTAGAACAGTTGACAAAGTATATTTCCAGCGTGAACTCCAATTTAATTTCGCCCATCAATTTTCTATATAAGCACACTTAAACTACGGAGCAGGGTTGCAAAGGATCAAAACGGCCTGTGCGGAACAGGTAGAATTAAGAGAACGACTACAAATTCTCTATTACCGCTTTTTTATCTGTGGTCTTTCCAACATCTGTCATGAGCATTCTGACTCCTAACTTACTATGTTCTCAATCAGTGCAGAGATGCAAAAATCCTCTTCCCATAGAAAATCAAGGTATTTAGCCAAGGTGACGCAAAAATTTTGGGAAGTAGCCTGAATTAAACGTTTGTTTTAACATTGCCGCCATTGGACTAAGCAAAGCCAGGTGTTTCCTAATAGACCGCCTGATTTAGAATTAGAAACAGCCCCAAGAAAACGTCTAAGAGTAGCTATTAGTATCAGTCTGGCCCTTAATGGTTTTGATCCTAGAAAATTCGGTAACTTCCTTATGCCCACTTTTTTAATGAAACCTCTAGATGGCATTACTGCTATTTTCAGACGTCAAACGCAACAAGTTGACTAGAAACTCAGCCTAGCATATACCAAAAGTAGTACATAATACATTTCTTTTCATCTGAAGAGACTTCGTAAACTTAAGCAACAGAAAGGGTAAACCTATACAAGAAAAAGCAAACATGTATGTGAAACGCCAAGAATTCAGACACAACCTTCAAATACCCTCTGCTTAGCACGACATACTTTTTCAGTTCTTTCCGCAACATTCCTCCAGGTGTAGAAAGTCTTAACTACGTTATGGATATTTTCGGGAGCCGGCAATGCTCCTGACTTCAGCTGGGAAATCGCTTTTTCCAAACCCTCGCACAAGGACTTGACAGAAGGCTCACATAGAATGATAAGATTTTCTGGAAGTACTTCAGGAATTCCACCAACCCTGGTACTTACAACCTTAAAAAGAGAAAAAGAATATATGATATACCATAATTCGTATCTCAGGAAAATCAGCAAAACCAACTTAAATTAAAAGTTATTACAGAATGTATCTGCTTGTTTTTCAAAACACAAGTACAGGAACCCCAACAATGTAAGCCCTCAAAGATTTTTACCTGTAAACCACAGCTGGCTGCTTCCACAATTGCCATGCAGAATGCTTCAGTAAGGGAAGTATTAAGAAAAATATGTCCTTGAACTAAGACATTTCTAACATCCTTGTGTTCTAAGGCTCCCAAAAGACGCACTCTGATTTTTGAAATGAAAGAAGAAAAGAAGGGAGTGAAAATCATGCCAGAAAAGAAATATCATTTAGAAGCCAAGTGTGCTATTCATATTATACTTAGATTACTGCTGGTGCTAATATTTTCCACCACAAAAGATTAATACCCCAAATTCTGATCTAAAAGAGTCTTTTTAAGCTATGTGGTTAAAACTCATACAGCTGACATATTTCTAACTTTGGTCACGCATACAAATTTCAACTTCTCCAAAATTAGTTGGCATTTAGTGAGAATATCAATATACTTTGGACAGGAGCGGGGAGGGAAGGGAGCCAAGGGATGGACATCTTGTCATTTTTTTTTCTTTGAATAAATGTCACTCTTTGAGGCAAAAGAAGGAACCGTGAAAAAAAAATATATATATATACTTTGGAGAGTAAATATTAAAAGAGTCATTTCTAAACAGAAAAAGGCCCGTTTTAAATTGATGCTTCACAGCAAACATCATTCTAAGTTACTGAGAAAGGGACGCATTTGAATCTGTATGTGCAGGACAATTTACATGATTTGGGCCATGCTATATAAAGCAGAACTCAGCAAGGCTTGAAAATCTACGAACATTTCCAAAGTGGTTGTTTTGTGTGTGTGTGTGTGTGTGTGTGCACACGTGTGCGTGCACGCACACGTGCCTTCTAGGGTACTTCCGACCACTGCCCTCAAAAGTCAAATACTGGACTAGCAAAAAAAAAATCAGATTGTGATTTTTTTTTTAAAACTAAGGTTTCCCATTTTATACACATTTTTAAAAAAATAGGCCTTGCGTTACATTTTTACATCAAGTGCATGTAGGAGAAGCAGCCCACTTGACAGACACATGGAACCAAAACTGAATTTAGGTAACATATTTTCTCACCCAAGACAATACAGAATCCATCAATACCTGTCATGCAGCTGGTACCTTTCTCGTACTTCTTCCAAAATGATTCTCTTAGGTCCCTCTCCTCCAATTATGAAATTTAAATCTGGATATTTCTGACAGAGTTCAGGTATTATACCACTAAGCAAATCAGTCCCTGAAAATATAAAATAAAGTTGAATGTTGGAAATATTAACATTGAAACTTAAATTCATCAGAACTGAGAAACCACTCTCTTTGAAAAGTATTAGCTATGCCCTCCTTAAGTGGAGAAGCTAACTCTTAAACCTTTCCTGGGAAGGTAGAATGTCCCAACTACCAGTGGTCTCCTAAGAGTTGCAAATCTTACAGATGCATCCATTGACATCCACTGTTACCCAATATGGGGACTACTGCGTTTCATTCTAACATAACATTCTTAAAGTTATTCACTTGCATTTCTGCATTACCTACATCTAAAAAAGGTATTTGAGGTAGCTAATATTTAAATTTTCTACACAGCCGGACAGCTGACTGGAGATCTAGGTCTTGTTCCAGCCATTTTAGGAGCAAGCACTTTGATCATGGGGAAGTTTTCTGATATAGAAAATGAAGAGACCGGATGTACCTGAAGTCCAAGGTCTCTTTCGGCGACAAAATGTCTACGTCTGTGTCCCACTTCCCGCCACAGGAAGGGGCTAAGCCACAAAATAGAACCACAGCCTCGGCTTTGGTGAGAAGGCAGTTTGTAAGGAGAGTCTTATAACGAACCCCCCAGTATTAGCCAAATGTAAGAGCAGTCCATCCAAACCTGCCGAAGCCCACTTCCCTTGAATGAGAGTAAATGCAGGTGGCAGGACCTCAACTGCCAGATCCTTGCAGTACGGAGAACAAAAGGGTGCATCTTGGTTCGTTTCTTTAATGAAACGTTTTTCTTACAATACATAAACCAACCTCAGGTGATATAAAGCAATAGCAAAAACCATGCCCTACCAGTCTGAAAGTGGCCATCCAAAGTGACAGCAATGTTGACACTATTTGGGAATTTAGTTCATTAACAACTATAAACTGGACACATTCAAAAGTAAAAGTAAATGTAAAATAACCCAGTTAAAGTTTATTAATTTAAGAAATGCATACATACACACGCACATACATAAGAATTGCACTTTTTCTATCCATCTTCCCAAATACAGGCAGATGAGTTATTAAAAAAGATGGTGGGAGAAATCATTTATACGGGGTCATTTTTATTAAATAATTCAAAGTAGGATTTAAGTAAACTCTGCCAGTATTTTCCAAATATGATTGCATTAGCAAACATAAATTCACATGTGGCTTTTTTCTGAATTATGAAAGCTTCTCATTAAAATCTTAGCTACCTTTGTTTCGAGACAATTACGAAATCCATCAGCTGGATTTCTACCTAAACCAGAAGGTGGCTTAACGACTTTTAACATTTAGCTTTCTTTAATTCTTTCATTTTCTTTCTTCCCTTTCCTTCTCCCTTCTAATATGAGGGTTAAGAACCCATTCTTCAACTGAAAAATGCAACCCATACAGAGTAATAATCATAACAGCTGATAACAACTAGTAACATTTGCTGAGTGGTTACTACATCAGGCTACGTCCCTTAAGTGCATCATGTCATTTAATCCGGACAACTACCTTATAAGAAATGGAACTGATGAATATTATCAATGATCTATAATATTATTCTAAGAATAAAAGGTTTTTCCCAAACGATAAAAGATACTCTCCTGCCTCTGAGAAGAGTCTAACACAATGGAACATAGAAAAGGGCTTTCAAACGCCGTGGTCACACAAAATGGACAAAGAAAAATCGCGATTCGAACTGCTTTTAAAGCTCAGTCTAACAATATTTTAAAGACTCGAATCAGTCTGCATATACCTAGAGGCTGGGCCAGAGGTGAGGGGAACGGGAGCCCTTAACTCAAGAGCTGAACTCATGTTTGTCGTCTGATACTTACTGTGTAACCTGAGCGAGTTACTTACCCTCTCTGAGACTCAGTTTCTTTGTTACATGCAGATAACATCTACCCTATAGTTGTTGGGAGGGTCAAGTGAGGCTTTATCAACTGCAGAATATAAATGGAAGTCGTCAGTACCACCACGGCAGGCAGCGGGGCGTGCCTGCGCGCACACAGGAGCACTGTGACACCCCGACTGAGAGCACAACAGGCTCTAGAGAAGAGGGAGGACGGCAGCAGAAAACCTGGGTGCTAAGAACTGGGACTTGGCCTCTCTCTCACTCAATACGTGGCAGTGGGCCTTTGAGAACTGGTCCAAAGGAACACCTCGCATGGAAATTAATTAGTTAATAAGTAACGGACCATAAATACAGCTACTCACTTCTGGGCTATGGAGGTGGCCATTCCTTCTGAGAATGTTAACTTTTTGCACCGTGTCTGGCATATGGAGAGGGTTCAATATTCGTTAAAGTACTGAGTTGAGAACAGGACAGGCCATACCTTCACTCTGTGGCTGGTGGTTAACTCAGCTGGTTAAAATACCATCACTTGTGAAGTAAAGGTAACAGCTTTAATCTTTGTACAAATTGTTTTGCTCTGATTCTCGACCATGTGTGCATCATGCGCTTGCTCGGCTAGCTAGCTCCCGAAGGTGATTAAAAGACAAACGGGGCACATTTTCTAAGTTACGACAAACAAATCACCAATATCCCAAGAGGGATTCAGAACAGAGAACGCTGGTCCATTCACATCTTCTTGATTCAAGAATGAAAGCACATCACGAGAGCATGCCTTCACCCCGGAAAACGGAGTTCAGTGGTTTTCCCACCAACTTGCTGGATCCACCAAGGCTCTGTTCCAAATACAAAGCCTACTGACCAAGGCCCATGCGTGGATTTCAGACCGCTTCCTAGCACACCGGGACGCTGCTGAGGCCACCGCTGCACTTCGTGCCTACCGACAATCAGGGGCATTGGTCCACGTGTTTGATGCCAGTTACACTGGCTATCGCGTTGGGACATTTAGCTAAACAGCACATAAACTGACGGAATAAGTTTCTATGAAACTAAGCTGAACGGTTCGAAAAATTCAACAAAGCAAAGTTATGGAGAAAAGCTCTAGTCAGATTAAACCACTATATAAAATCAAAAACCAGTTAAGAATCTAAAAGCACGTTACTTCATACACTGCTACGTTCTCGCCCTGCTTACAAGGAACCCAAATTGGCAACGATAAATTATGCTTTTTGAAGGAGACTGTGCCAGAAAGTTGATGCAGCTCCAAGCGGTAGACCAGTACTCTCATGCCTGCAGGCCAACCTCAGACTATTGGCAACTCAGTGCACATTAATAACATTTGGGGTTAAATTCAAGTATTTAAGGAAGGGTACCTGTTATCTTTTTCATATTTCCCTACTTGGAGTGACAGTTTTGATTACTAGACAGGTTTTCAAATACCACCCTGAAGACCAGCTCGGTTTTGAACCAGACCGTTCCAGGCTTCTAGTACACGAGGCTCTATGAATGCTACTGTGGTGTCAAGTCCTGCGGAGGCACTAAAAAAAAAAATATCCTCCTTGGTAACGGCAGACACTTATCAAATACCAACTGGCCTAAGTACTTTAAAGGAAGCATCACTGAACCCTCACAAGAGTCCCCTTGTTGCCCAAACCATACAAATGAAAAAACTGAGACTCAGAGATGTTAAGTAGCTTGTCCTCAATCACACAACAGGACGCAGCCAGGATCAGACTCCAGGCTGTCTAATCCCCCTGCCTTCACCACTTACCTGCCTACATGCTCTTAATGTCTAAATCTGCGACGAGATGAAATAACCAAAGAGCCACGTGGGGGACAAGTTCATTGATTTTGAGGATACCGATAAAACAGAGGAGAGTTGTACATCAAAACATTCAGGAGGGTCACCCCTGAACAGTACAGTTACAGCTGATTTTAGTTTTTACCCCTGTGCTTTTCTGAGTTTTCAAAATACCTGCAATGAAAGACATGACTTTTGCCATCAGAAAGAAAGGGCTAGTGGTGGGCTCAGCCTTTTACTTCTTACCACACATATAGGGCTGTTTTAACTTTAAAAAGACCTGACCTACTAAACAACATCAGATTACTGTTTTTATCTTTAAGTAACTATTAAAGCATCAAAGGTGGGCAGGCACGGGGGAGGGGGGAGTGGGCAGCATTCACCACCACTCCAGAAATTTCTTTTTGAATGTATAAGACATTACATCTTTCTTTGCTATATTTAATGCAGAAGGAGTTATGAAACCATAGAACAAAATGAAAAGCCAAACAATCATTACATTCAAGTATTCAACAGCTTTCTACAAGAAAAAAAAAAAAGTCTGTGCAGTGCAATCGTTAGCTATCATTTCATTACCTTTTCTGTAAACAAGTCTGCTGACAACAACAATAGTTATTATACTATCATGCCTCCTAAATGGGTCTGGAGTGAAGTCAGTAGGATCTACAGCATTAGGAATGACGGACACTATTTCAGGATTCAGTGCTGCTCTTAGCACAGTGTTTTCCTTACTAGTATAAGAGACACAAATTATGTGGTTTGTGTCACAAAGAGACACAGTTAGAAGCTTGTTTGTAAGCACCGAGCTGACATCAGCAAATCCGAAAAGGGAATGGTCCGTGAAGACTGTCTGGAGCCCCATTGTCTTGGCGTGGAAGAGGGCATCATGGGCCATGGCAGAGAAAGAACTATGTGAATGGATTATCGTGACTCTCTCCCGAACAAATATGTACCTGAGCAATGGCAGACTGTGAAAGAGGGTTGTGGCTGTAGATTGGTTGTACATGACTTTCAGAGGCAAGTAATAGACTTTGAGGCCATTAGTGAGGTAACGGATGCCTTTCCGATTTCCGTAAGCATGGGTGACAATTATGACTTTGTGCCCTCTTTCAATCAGGCACTGAGAGAGCTGGTAAATGTGGCTTTCCACGCCTCCCATGTTAGGATAGAAAAAGTCCGACACCATGCATATATTATGGGTACGGGTCCTACATGTCGAGAGACTTCCAGGGCTAACACAGGAGCGCAGAGCTGAGGAGGGCTGGCCACGCCCACCTCCTCCTCTATAAGCCATGCTGAGATGGTTTAGGCATTTGTCCTTAGAGCAACTCGGTTATGTGTCGTCTAGTACCTGAAAGAGAGAGTAAAACAAGATCTCAGCTCAGCGACAAAATATATTACATTTCCCAAATCCAGACATAAACACTGTTTTATGCTAATGTACATTTGCTGGCTTTCCCCCTAGAATTAAAACACAAGCATATAATGAAATGACTCATCGGACATTTACTTGCTTAATACTTCCTCTGCGCTCTATAACGAAACTCGGTTCCACGATGCCCTTACATTTTAATTTTGCTTTTAAAATACTGCTACACCTAATTTTTAAAAATTAGTTTGTTACATCACAGTGTAGAAGAATGTGCTAACAAACCAGTTCATTCCGATAATTAAATTTATGGCTCTTTCCAGAAAACGTTTGCCAGCCCTGCTCTAGAGCTTAAGCCACTGATGTGGCGAATCCCATACAATTTTGCTATTCACTTTTGTGGCTTATACTAAAATATACCTGGAGTCCTAAGTGTCTTTCTGACAGTAGCTTTTTCTAGGAGTGCCTACGGCACGTGCTACAGGCATCTATCTATGTTTTCCTCTTCCTTTTTCAAGAATGGTGATAAACTGCTTTCATTTTCTTTCTTAACCTTTCTTTTAGTTACATAGGCCTACTTCCAGAAGTGTCCCTTTCTTTGGTTTGAAGTCTAAAGATAAAGGTTCAATTCGAGGTAGAGCAGATCTGGGGCTATTTCCTACATCTAAAGTAGGAAATATTGATCTCAGGGGTCTCCTAGATCCTTGTCAGCACAAAATGCCCACTCAATATTCAGTCTTATTACAGATTCTTAGTTTTAAAGCTAAAGAGCGTTTTGGAAAGCTAGCGACAATCTTCCTCAGATTTACAAATAAGATTTTCATACCTCCGTAAACTGAACTACACAATGGAAAGCCATCCTAAAGGTCTGTGTTTCTGATTTCACCTGCAAACTCAGGAAAATGCAAAGTAACTGCCTTTGTAAACTCTTAATTAGCTATTCCTGCCAACAAAGTCATCTGTATTTTAAACACAGTCTCAGAAATACTCAATGTTTGTTGACCCGAATTTACTAATTAAGATTCAAGATTACCAAATACTGCGATTCTTCCGTTTTGTACTTTTAAGTGGTTTCAGTAACATTTTCTTAACTGTGGTTTGTCACCTAAACCTGAATGTCCAGTTGTATTCAATTTAAAAAGATGAGTGATTAAAATAAAAGTGAGCAAAGAACCATCTGAAATTATCAGAAGTTTTGTCATTAACCTGCAAACACTGTGGAGTCTGCCTACTTCCATCGGGTTATCACGCCTAACACCTTTATGGCGTAAAAGCTCAACAAACGGAACAATCACAGAATCTTGGATTTTAAATCCGACAAAAGGCTTGGAAATCCAGGAATACCTCCCTTGCTTTACAAATGAGAAGCCAAACAAGTTGAGCGATTTGCCCAAGGTCTCCACCCAGACACTTAAGTGGCAAATGCGAGACGGCCGTAAATTTACAACCAGCCATGGCCAACGAATCCCTGGGCAGTCGGCAGCAGACGCTCCCGAGGAGCTTTAGGAAGACCCCGCGGGCGCTTGGGTCAAGAGGACGTTGTTTCCACACCCACACCCTGGGCAATACCCCGGCTTCACTCCCGGCTTCACTCCCGGCTCCACTCACTGAGAGGTCACAGGAGAGCGCCAGGGCCAAGGAAGGGACGACCCCGTTCAACCACCGACCCCGCTGGAGTCAAGCGGGGTCTCGCCAGGCCCCAAAGGAGGACGATGGCTAGATAGTAGGCAGGTGTCTGAGGCTGGGGGTATCGGAACCCTTTACCCTGCCCGCCTCAATCTCGGCGGAACCGGCTCCAGCGCAGCCGCCCCAGCGAACCCTCAGCTCCACTCGACTCCGAAGGTTCTCGACCCCTACTTCCGAGCTCCTACACCACTCCGGGTTCGCCCCTTCCATCGCCGGCCACACTCCCACGGGTGCTGCCCAGTTCCATCCGGAAGCGGCCGAGAGTGCCGGCGCAGGGTCAGACGCGCACTTACCGGCAAGTCCCATGGCCGCCAGTGTCCGGACCTCCCGCGGCTGCAGCCAGAGCCCCACCCCGCTGCCCCGAAACACCAATCCGAGGCGTCCGCGCCCGAGCTCCGCGCCCCCGAGGCGGCCAATCGCAAAGATGCGCTGGCGTCACGTGCAGGAGCGCCGCTAGGTCCCCACCCTTCGGCGTGGGCGGTAACGTCAGCGCGCGTAGGCACATGTTTTCGCGATGTTCGGGGAGACTTGTTTTCTCTGCATCGCAAGTTGTAATCCTCGGTTTAACCTTTCTTATGAATTCTTAGTGTCGCGAATCTCTAGAAGCCGTGGCCCGTCTCTTCTGACACATGCAGCCTACCAGCAGCCTTCCTCAGGCTAAAGTCAGAAATCCCAGCGTGACTCGCTGCGAGCCTTTAGGGCTGCTGGGAGTTGTAGTCCGGTGGCTTTTGGAAGCGAAGCAGAACTTAGAAAACTCAATCCCAGGATGCACCGCACCTCTAGACCTGAATTCTGCGGAAGGTCGGGTGGGTTCGCGTCCTGGTTACCTAGTTACAGCGTCTCTTTTCTGGAATCCCGTTCTCTCTGGCTTGGGACTGGAGAGACTTTTGGGGCTGAAGGCTACCGGGGTCGTGGCGGCGTTGTGTTTGTGGTTATCTGTGCCAGCCGCAGAACCGCGCTTGTTCTTAAGCCTCCTAGGGTTGCCTGATGTAGCAAATAAAAACACACAGCTAAAGAGTAAAATAAAATCAAGTTTTATAAAAATTTGGATTTCAGGTAAATACAGGTTATACAGGTATGTCCCAAACATTGGAGACTTTACTAAAAAAGCACTCGTTGTTGATCTGAAATTCAAACTTAACTGGGTATCTTGTGTTTTATGAGGCAACCCTACACTCTGAAGAAAAAACTCTTGAGGTCTGACCTGAAATAGCAAGTCCCACTCAAACTGGTTCAACTGGCTATGGTGGTACTTGGCCAGGAAGCTAATGAATCCGTGGAAGTGGTCTGATGGCCATCCACCCCTTCCATTTGGTGCTTGGGGTTCCAACAGCTCTGCCATATGTACAATTTTGGGAAGAGATGCCTTCCTGAGCACTATCACTGGCACCCCTTTGAAGCCTGTAGAAGGCCTATTCATCCCCTGAAAATTTCAGCTCCTTTCTGATGTGCTCCCCAAACCTCCTGAGGGAATTAAAATCCTCTCTCTCTCTTTTGTATTTTGATAATACGGTTATCAGGTGATACTCAAGTTGTTTGCCTGGCTGCCAGGCCCCATTGCCCTCAACCTGATCGACGAAGACCCGTCTTCTTGGGCTCCCACACGGACTTCTTTCTGAAAACTGGCAATTGAATTTGCTTGTTGAATGTCTGCCCTCCTGGCCAGATAGTAAGCTGAGTCAGGGTTTGTTCCTGGTAATAGACATTGAGTAAGTTTTAGTTATATTAATGTATTTTTTAATCCAATACTAGTATAGTCCCAGTACAAATACATATGCCCAATAAAATGTATTGAAAATATTTTATGGTGTGTACCATAGAAACATTACAGTTCAGGGGTGCCTGGGTGGCTCAGTCCGTTAAGCGTCTGACTCTTGGTTTCAGCTCTGGTCTTGATCTCATGGGTCCTGGGATCGAGCCCAGTGTCTGGCTCAGCACTCAGTGGGGAGTCTGCTTGAAGATTCTCTCCCCCTGCTCTTCTTCCCTCCCTCTAAAACTAAATAAATATATTTCTTTAAAAATTACAGTTCAGTGATAGAATTCAAAGAACATTTTGGTTGTAGGATTTGAAGTGTATCAATGAGCTAACTTTCATGAGTTAAATTTATTTAAGTCAAGTAGGAATAGATACACTGCACTGGGTTAATATTGAAGCATCAGAAAATAAAGATAATGAAGGCTCACAGATACTTAAAAGCTTAATAAGGTGCAGTTAGTTGCACAGATCGCACCAAACTACAGCATTGCTTTGGTCTCCTTTTCATTTTTGCGATAGGTTTTAAGACACAGGGCGTGGGCAGAGACCTTAGAAAGTATAATAAGCCCATTCATTGATCCCCTGGTTTGCCAGTGCCATAGTTCTAATCACAATACACATTTGAAATTCTAAGATCCTGGTGCCAATACTCCTTCAAAAGAGTTGTGATCTTTTTTCAAAACAGCATATTTTCTACCTTTATCATGAAACATTTACTGAGTGCCGACTCTGTAGAAGGCTTTGTGGGGAATACGAGGAATATTAAACATACTCCGTATGTTTTAAACATTTTTTTATTCCTTCTGTGCTTTTATATACCTTTTGCCAATGGTAAAAAGCAATCCACTTTCCTTGAAAGGCTCTTTGTGTTTTAAATACTGTAGAATAGGCTGACCTTTATAAATAATTAATAAAGGCACACGGTTGCTGAGTCTCTGTGGCAGGGGAGAGGGCTGAGAAAACTGCAGGCTGTTCCAATGACGTGTGTAGGTTCTAGCAGTCTGAATACATTGAAATTCATTCATCATGCTCCAGTCTCTGACCTAGGCACTGAGCATTAAAGACAAACAAATCGTAATTCTGCACGTGGCTCACAATCTCAGGTGGGTATGAGACTCCATTTCTAGTCCGTTAAAATTTAAGGCTACTTTCTGAAAGTCAAAGCAAAGTTGTAGCATCAGGATTCAGCTATAAAACGAGGGATCATTCTAATTATCGTGTGCTGCCTAATGTGTGGAATCAAGGTATGCTTTTAGAGAATTTTCTTAGAAACTATAAAATGAAAGTGAAATACTTACCTGCAGTGTATTCTGGTGACACTTAGTAAAATATGAGTGTAGTCAGGACCAGTTGGGTATAAAATAACCTATACATGGAGAAGGTATAAAATAAAGGTCGATATATCACCTTCCCTTGAAATCCAGCTCTTTGTAAATTTGGCTCCAAGTTCCCTTAGGTAATTTTGGAGTGGGAAGGCCACACATTTGTATCAAGAACTTGTTATCTATATATAAGACACAAGGCAGGGAAATTCAGGCATGAGCTTTATACCCAAGGAACCAAGATGGCAGTAAGGCATATGTAAATACCTGTGAGAAAAGGTAGGAAGTGGTAAGCACCGCAAGAGAAATGCAAGAGAAACACTGGGAGTTCAGAGGGAAAGAGTATTTCTAGCTGGCAGCCTTTAGCATAGAAGTAAAAGGTGGCTCATGCAATCGTTGGGCACAAGATCGTTCCAAGAACAACAGGAACAAGGTAGAGAGACAGGTGCTGACTGTCCAATGTATACTGCTGTGCGGTCATACACAGGGGATGAGGAGGGGAAAGGTTCAGACAGGACAAGTGTGGCACTTCCAGCAAAGGTTGAAGCAAACTGGTAGAGGATCTTACTAAGCGAAATGGACTTGATCTTGAGCCAGACTTGCAGCCAAAATAATATTTTCAATTAATATCTTGAGATGATTCACTCTTCCTCATTCTGCTTCAAAAAGAAAAAGAGATACAGGAAAATCAAAATGTTATAGCTGTGAGTTCAAGAAGAACAAACATTTCTGGGTACCAGAAAGAGAACCAAAATGCAAAATGGTAATCAGACCAAAGCCACCATAGGTCCTGGACTCTGTATGTGGAAGCAGGAAGACATGAACTGGGTTCGGCTCTTGAAGAATGACAAAGACTAAGGGCTCTGCCTGTGGCCGGAGACAGGATCGAGGCTTGTAGGAGGCGTTTACATCAGTGGCTTTCAATGAACCATCTTCCAATAGTCACACTCTTATCTTATTCCCTCCCACACTGATGGCAGGCTGGGCCGTGTGACTTGGTTGGCCAGCAGGTCATCAGTAAAGGGGAGGCAGCAGAAGCTTAATTAGTAAGTTCTTTTGCACGGATGGATGTCCTAACGGATACTCTCTTCTTGATCGCCTAGGGCTATGCAGCAAAGAAACTCAGGCAAGATGCTGAATGATGAAAAGCCACCTGAAGAATGAGAGCTTGGGCTTCCACAAAATTAATGCGATACTTCTTTCTTATTTATTAGGTCCCTACTAAATGTAAGACATTGTTTTCACACAGCTCTTGATGATCAAATGACCAAATCCATTAAGGTCACAATTTTCACCAAACTACTACTTTCCTTGAAAGCCTTAAACCTTAAAATGGGGGCCTCCTGGCTGGCTCGGTCAGTAGAGTGTGTGGCTCTTAATCTGAGTCACAAGTTCGAGCCCCACATGGGGAATAGAATTTACTTAAAATACGTTCTCCAGCCTTATGGCTTAAATAATCAGGGACATCATGCGGCACTCGAGTTTACTGTGTATGCTTTAAGCTCTTGAGGCTTCCCACATATTTTTTATTTTGCAACAAGTTGAGAATTTTCAGTCCACATTCCAAAGCTATTAGTATGAAAAAGACACGGGTGGCAGTAGGCCAGTTACCTACCTCTACCCTGAGGACCAGCCCCATCCCAGCTCAGACACAGCCTACAGCCCTCAGGGATCCAAGTGCAAATCTCTTGGCAGTTACGGAGGGCTAGGGGCGCAAAGTCAGACAGCAAATAGTTTTGTCCCAGCCCAGAATTCTCTATTTATATCCTCCATCTAAATGGCAGTTAGGAAGCCAGAGCCACTAACCAAAACACGGTTTTTAGGTGGTTTTAGGGGAGATCCAGGGATTCAGCATAAGCCAAGAACTTTGCTCACAGTCATGCTTCTCTCTTTCAGGATGACCCCTTTAATTTATAAATTACATCGTATTTTGCAAATTGTTTTCACGTATGGTAACTCAGGTGAAGTTAGCAACTCAGAGAGCAGGGAGATGGGATTATCCCCCACATTTGACAGGTGTGGAAACTGAGGACCCATGGGGTTTCTCAGCCTCTTAATGAGGTGAGGTGACAGAGCCCCTGCTTGGATTTAGACTCTCTTTATACCAAAGATGAGCAAAGTGACTCTTTTGTGCAGTGTCTGCTGCCCCAGCTCTCAACAGAATTTGACCAACAGCTACAGAGGAGGAGAGGCTGGTAGGAATCAAATGAAGGAATACAGCTAGGAGTTGAAAGCTGATGCGTTATGTACGAGCCCTTTCAGAAGGCTAGGAATCAAACAGTGAAACTAGAAGGAAGAAGGCCCTTTGGTTGAAGGTCATAAGGCAGGGACAAGAGGAACAGTGACAGGAGAGGAATGACTGGGCCAACGCCAGCAAATGACAGCAGTGATAATGGCAGCACACTGGGGACTGGTCCTAAGCCAGCTCCAGACCAGTCGTGTCCCCAGGGCAGGGGCTGAGAACTAAAGCCAGGAAAGGAGCAGGGGCCCAAAGTCACAGGCCACAGAGGACTTGCGTGAAGGGGAGGAGAATTCAGGAACTGCTTAGGGACGAAGAGTGGAAGGGCAGGGATTTGGGCCAGGGTCCAACAATTCTACTGTGGGCATCAGAAACAAAACTACTTTGCTGTGTTTGTTGACCATCATCTTCCCCCTTGTTATTGTCCAGCTCGGGTCACACAAATTTGATCAGGAGCATTTCCGATCGTAAGGAGGTCACAGTGTATGGAGAGAGAAGCGTGAACACAGCCATTTACAAAAGTCTGCGATGAAGTGTTGTAATAGATTGTGTATCTATCTATCTTTCTATTTCTGCAAGATGCTAGGGAGGGAGTTATTTGTTAAATAACAATCCTGTGCATTAACGTTTTAATTTGCTAAAAGGCTTAATGCCCGTAAAGCTGCCTTCATTCTGGTTTGCCGAACGTGCAGTCAAGTCTATGCCATCGAAAAAGTACTCCTGGCAGTGTTTTGGAGAAAAAGCAAGGGAAGAGGCCCGTGCTCCCTTTCCGGCTGGCCATGGGACAGAGAGAAGAATCCCTTAGCCACGAGAGGGGAGATGTGAACGACCAGAGAATGAGGGCACGAAGTTGGAGCTGGAAACGGCTGGAAGATGCAAGCTTTCAAAGACATCAGGGGTTATCACGGGACTCTCCTTCATCATGAGACACGGGTCAAGTGAAATAAAATTGAATCTCAAAGGAAAGATAGATTTCAAGCTAATTCTTGGGTCACATTTGCTTAATCTCATTCATTCAGATATTACTTACCTGTGAGAGAGAGAGAATGCGAGCACGAGTGAGGGGTGGGGCAGAGGGAGAAGCAGACTTCCCTACTGAGCAGGGGGCCAGATGGACGGAAGTGGGGCTCCGACTGGGGCTTGATCCCAGGACCCCAGGATTATGACCCGAGCCCAAGGCAGACACTTAACTTCACTGAGAATCTTAAACATTCTGAGAGCTGCTCCCTGGGCTTCCCTAAACTGACATCAAGTTTTTTTGTGCCCATGTCTCTCCCCATCCCTCCCCCTTCTCAATTCCTTTCTCTCTTTAAAATATGCTATTGCCTTTGGCATAAAATGTAGAGTGATACCATATTAAATAACACAAAATCCCATGGCCTGAATAATGGTGTTTATTTTCTTTAAATACACTTAAATATGAAATAACAGAACAGTAATTCAGTAAACTCAAAACTACAAGCTGGACAGTCATCAGAAAATCAGTGCTGATCCTACAAAATCAAAATCTGCATAATATAGAGTCAGAATAATTCACAAGAGAGTTGCATTAGCAAAGGATTTGGAGACTATAAAATTATCCCATGGGCTTTGAGTAGTCAATCATATGGCCCTGTTGATTCTGGGATGAGCAGACCTTTTTCATTCATTAGGAAAAAAAAAAGAAAGGTTCACACAGGTTCCCTCCTCTCCATTCTCCTTGTGCGGGGGCATCTTCGGTTAGAAGACATCTGTTAGTGAGCCAGGGCAGGGAATCCTCAGCTGGTGTGTAATGGAAGAGTGGTCTGGATTCACCGTGGGACTGGGTAAAATGGACCTTTTTCTAGTACCTGGGGATGGGAGGAGTGACAGCAACTTGGCAAAGCAGCACGCTATTTAAAATGTCAGGGCTGGGGAACTTCAGAACAAAGTTGAGTCAAGGCTTTTCTTGACCATGGAGCCCATAGGCAGCCTTCTTCTCCTTTGGAAGGCGGCAATGCTTCGCACATGCTGGTTTTCCATTTGCACATGTTCTGGTGTGAAAAGGACATCTGTCCTCACAGCTGTTGCAAAAGAAAATAAACACGGGAGTTCTGAATCAAGGACTACATTCATAGGAATAACTCTGTTCTGATTTGATTATGTTTTCCAAGTGAATTTTCCAGATATGTATTTAAAATGTCAACATAAAATCCTGAATGGTTATTCCACATGGATGCAAAAATCTATGAAAGGCCAAACAGTAACCCGTAAGGGTTCTATTTATCAACAAATTTCTTGTGATATAAATCCAGTGCCATCCCCTTCTTCAAAGAAAAAAGCAAAAAAAAAAAAAAAAAAAAAACCAACCAGAGGTGGACATATATTGAGAGAGATGGAACCAAAGAGTCTGCTGATTTGAAACTCAGCCCCCAAATAATTGTTTAAATCTCATCAATTAAAGTTTTTGCTGAAGATCCATACCCAACAATAGCAGGCAGGATTTTCTTTCCTTTTTTTTTTTAAGATTTATTTATTTATTTGAGAGAGGGAGTGGAGGGGCAGAGGGAGAGAGAGAGAGAGAGAGAGTCTCAAGCAAGCTCCCCGCAAAGCACAGAGCCTGACACGGGGATCGATCCCAGGACCCCGAGATTAGGACCTGAGCTGAAACCAAGAGTCAGCCAGTTAACCAACTAAGCCACCCAGGTGCCCCATGACTGTCTTGCTTTCACAATTAATTATCACCCTATATACTCTCACTTTGTCCTTAGTTGCCAAACCTCTGTTTTACTATCTAAAAAGGGGGGGCACCTGGGTGGCTCAGTGGGTTAAGCTTCTGCCTTCGGCTCAGGTCATGATCCCAGAGTCCTGGGATCGAGCCCCGCATGGGGCTCTCTGCTCCGCGGAGAGCCTGCTTCCTTCTCTCTCTCTGCCTGCCTCTCTGCCTACTTGTGATCTCTGTCAAATAAATAAATAAAATCTTTAAAAAAAAGGAGAAAAAAAATAATAAAAAGGGGCTTGGGCACTGCAGACAATGCCTCAACAAGAAATGTCACCACATCAAAAGAAAGGGCGTTCACATTCAATGTCAATGGGTCAAATGAAGGTGAAAGTGAAAATGCATTTGACCTGCAGGTGTCTGCGTGAAATATCTTGTGCTTCTGGCAGCAGCTCTCCAGACTCTCTCTGCACTCCAGGCAGCTGCAGTTTTCTGGGTGCTGGAGGAGATCTCTGGGACACGGGGTCTTACAGACACACTCGCACCGATCTTCGTCAAACTTCATGTGTGGCCCGCAGAGAGCCAGTTCCTGGAGATGAGAGTGGTCTAGACGGAAAGAGAAAAGAGTTGCTCGAATGGCTGCAGCACGGATCATATGGCATTGAAGTTGGCTGTATACTCTCCATTGGTGGGAAAATAACTTGGATTCTCCTCATCTCCTTTCCTGTCGATTTTTGCTTCTCCTCTTTCCACGCAGTGAAGGAGGCTCACCTCTGATTTCAAAATACAAACACCAAATGCGTGTGTTCTCTTAAGTTTGTGAGAAAGAGGTTTTGAGCTGAATATTTTTGGTCGGATTTTTAAAGAGACTTTTTGGTTGGTGGGTGACTTGTTACACAATGCAATCTTTCACAACCAAGTATTGGGAAAAAACATAGGATAGCTAAGAATTATGAGGTTGATCCTTCCTAGTTTTGAGGTGAAGACTAAAAGGAGGAAGGACCAGAAGTATCAGCATGATAGAAATACACCTTAGACCTTCCAAGCTGTGGATAGAAACAGTGATGTATTTCCTCACCACAGATCACAGTGCTGTTATAAAAGATACACCAGTGATGATAAACTTTGATTCCACAGACATCTGTTGGAAGAATACGTTCAGCTGAGAGGAGGGTCTGAGAGATTTTTAACACACTTGGTTGACAGCTATTTCTTCTAGAGAGTGTACACAATTGCATAACTATTACTCCATGTTCAATTCTGATCATCAAGTTGATATCCAGTCAACTTGGAAGGAAATGGAAGAGATAGAAACTTGGGATGAACTTGACTGTGACATCTGAGCATTCTTAAAGGTTCTGGAGGCAAGTATGTGGTTAGCTTCTTCCCCAAACCCACTTCTTTCCAAACCTACCTCATTTAGGGAATGATGCCATCACTCCTGACTCTCCTGCCATATTGGGTCTCATCGCTTTGTCCACCTGGTTCGGCCATCCTGAATTTGTTCTATCATTTCCATCAACACTGTCACAGATCTTGCTATCACAAGTTTTATCCCTTCTATCCATTTTCCACAATATTATCAAATGTAAATCTACCCACATCGTTCTACTGCTTTAAGTTCCTTAAAAGGTTCCCAATTAAAAAAAATGGTTTACCCACCAGGATATATGAGACCCTCCATGAACTAGATCTTACTAGCCCCCCAGACTTATGTCTCTCCCTCTCACCTTCCCCTTCCATATATATCCTGTGTTCCATCTGTACCAAATTATACTACTTTTTGTTCCCTTGATATGCCAGGATCTCTCAGCCCCATGCTTTTGGCCTTGCCTTTCTCCCTGCCCATCACCTTTCTCCCCAGGTATCTTTCCCAACTTCTATAAGCTCAGCTAAGCACCCTTGCCCTCTGCATATTTCCATCCTGTCCTCTCTTACCCTGCTTACATTTGTCCATTTCCTCGATGAATTAAAAGATGCTGAAGGTCATAGGAACCAGATCTCATCATTCTGACATAAAATAGGCACATGATAAATGTTGAGTTCATCTGCCCTAAAAAAAGGGTCTTGAAACAGGCAGATATATGAAGACTCTGAAGAATCCCATCCATCGTTTCAAGACATTGGGTTAAACCATATGTTCTTGTCAATATCTGACCACTGATAGTATATCAAAATGGCAAACTCAGGTTGTCTAATCTCATAGTTTTAATTTCTCTGTGGTTGATGATATTCAAGGAACCACGTGGAAAGTGTGTTGAAAGGCTAGATCTGGGGAGATTCTTAGAGTTGTGTGAAGAGGAAAAAGGTAACTTTTATAAGCCATATGCCAATAAGGCATATGTCACTTTGGGGCAAGATGAGAATACATTGTTCCCATTGGAGAGTCTTTCCTGCTTTGTCAAAGATTAATTGACTGTATAATTGTGGGCTCATTTCTGGGTTTTCTATTCTGTTCCATTGATCTATGTGTCCATTTCTGTGTCAGTACCATACTATTTTGGTGACTACAGCTTTATAATATAACTTTAAGTCTGGAATTGTCTATTGATTGATAAATGGATAAAGAAGAAGTGGTATATACGTATACAGTGGAATATTATTTGGTCATAAAAAAGAATGAAACCTTTCCACGCACAATGACATGGATAGAGCTAGAGAGTATAATGTTACATGAAATAAGTCAGGCAGAGAAAGACAATTACCCTATGATTTCACTCACATATGGAAAGTAAGAAACAAAACAAACAAGCAAAGGGGAAGAAAAGAGGGAGAGAGACATACCAAGAAACAGGCTCTTAACTCTAGAGAACAGACTAATGGTTACCAGAGGGGAGGTGGGTAGGGGGCGCTGGGGAAAACAGGGGATGGGTATTAAGGAGGGCACTTAACATGATGAGCACCAGGTGACGTGAAATTCAAAAGAATTGCTGAATCACTATATTGTGCACCCAAAACTATTATAACAGTGTATATTAACTATATGGGAATTAAAATAAAAACTAAAAACAAAACAAACCGATTATTAAAGGATAATTAAGATAGTGATTTGTGTGGGTCTTTTAAGAAGACCCACACAAATCACTAGGTGGCGGTAGAGATTCATTTAGACCCCTTCGAGTAGCACCAATGCCCTTGAGTGGTTTAGGGAAACAGTCCACTAGGAGTTTGCTGAGGTAGTTGGCAGAGGCGGGCTTCAATCCCTACAGGCATTAGTTAAAAGCAACAGAGACTGGAGGACTTGGCCAGCTCAGGCTATAGAGCATGTGACTCTTGATCTCAGGGTCATGAGTTCGAGCCCCACTTTGGTGTAGCGATTACTTAAAAAAAAAAAAAAAGTAACAGAGACTGGGTGTAGGAGAACTGCGTGAAGCAGCAACTAGCCAAGGGTGATACCCGAAACCATGGTATACTGATTTCAAGCCTAGGGAGGCTGATGATGGAATGCCGTGAGTTCTGTTCCCAGCCTTGTTTCATTCATCATTTTTATCAATAAGCTCGTGGATTCTTTTCCAAATAAATTCTTAAAGTGGTGGCTACCTTGAAGAATTTAAAATATAACATGAGGCCCCCCCCCCCCAATTTTCCTTTTTTCTTTTTTGCTATTGTTTGTTGTAAAACTTTAAAGCTGTCATCCAAATCCAATGAGATGAAATTAAACTGGTCTTGGATTCACTAAGCCACATGTACTCATTCAAGGAAGAGAAGTCATTGTAGATGTAGAAAAGGCAGTTGGCTTAACAGCCACGTGTGTGCAAAGGGTGTTTAGTGAACAGTAAACTCAGTGTATGTCATCAGTTTGATGAGCCTCCTGGAGGAGTGACCGTGAACTAGCTACCCCATGTCTCTTGCTTCTATCACGGCGACCACATCCCCAAAGGCCTGCCTCCTTTCCTATCCTGGGCCAACACATCCTCTTCTACCCTGTCACTGGCTGACTGTGTTAAAATTCAAATTGGTGCTTCCTTGGGGCTCCTGGGTGGCTCCATCCATTAAGTGTCTGACTCTTGGTTTCAGCTCATGGTTCGTGATCTCATGGGTCATGAGCAAGAGCCCCTAGTGTGCTCTGTGCTCAGCGGGAAGTCTGCTTGAAGATTCTCCCCCCGCCCCTCCCCCAACTCATGGGCTTATGTGCATGCACGCGTGCTCTTTCTCTCTCTCTAAAATAAATAAGTGAATCTTAAAAAAATTTCTAATTGGTGCTCTCGCTCTCCTGCTTGAACGAGATGAGGGGTTCCCTTTGCCCTTAGCATCACATCCAATGTCTGGGACAAGATGCCCAACATCCCCTGTGAACCTCTCCCGCTTCCTCTCTCACATCTACCCAACCCCCTCCCATTATGTTCCCACCAGGCTGAACTTCTTTTAGCATGCTGACCTGCTACCTTCTCTCACCTCCTGTCCTGAGCACTCATGTTCCTCCTGCTCAGAGCACTTCTCTCCCTCCCCACCTCCCACTCTTCCCACCCTAGGCACACACAAGCGCCCACTGAGTCTCTCCCCAGGATAGCTCATTTAGGAATTGTATACCAAGAGCATGCTGAAGTGATTCTATTTTGATATGTTAGATTAAATAAAAAGATATAAAAATTAAACTGACTTGTTCATTTTGACCTTCTTAATGTGAGTCCTACAAAATGTGAATCACATCTGTGACTCTCACTGTCATTCCATTGAACAGTCCTGTTCTGGAAAGACAGACTGAGGCTCAATACGGTTTACTAACCAACAAGAGTGAGCCCAGGGTAACTGGGCTGCTTCGGCGGGTGGCAGGCTTCCCTGGGACTGAGGTATATTCTAGCAGAGGATAATCTCAACACTTGGTGGGAAGGATGTAGACCACATTCAGGACCGGCATGAGCTTTCAGGAAAACATTTAGGAGGGAGCTGAGAGACAGAAGTCTAGAAAATGGAAAGGACAGCATTGCATAGAGTAGTTTAGTCCTTACAGAGTCTTGCTTGTAGATCAGCTTAAAACAAGCAAGGTTCAAAGCGCATGACTCCTTGTGATTTTTTTTTGCAGTGGAATTCTGTCATGCTCTCTGGGAAAGAAATTTTCACAATGCATCCATCTTCAGCCAGAGTCATCATCAAACGTCACAACATTGCGACTTTGAGCAGTGATGAGATTGGTTTCCCAACTCCTCTCAGCCCAATAGCTAGCAGTGTTTTGCTTTTACTTTCCTTTGCCCTAGTTTCAGAAAAAGTTTTCTCCCACTCCCCATTTTTTCCCCTCAAGTAATTGGCCTGTTTTCACATGCCACTGTTGAAAGAAACCAACAAGTCTAAAATTACTTTACGTTCCTGTGAGACTTTTAAACAAATAAATTAGTAACATGTGGTTGACTAGTGTTGAGTTCGGAAGTGGCTTTCATGAAAGGCTGCCATTGCCTTTCGAACCCAGTGTTGGGGGTTGCTCTAATCCCCGGGCTTTTCTTTAAGATTGAAAGAGTCCTGCATTGGAAGATTTAACTGTATAATGAGAGCAGAGAGGGCTCTGGGACCTGACTGCTTCTGTCACTCTTAGGGGTGTAATCTGGAGAAAATGACAAGACATCTTGGTGTGTCCATTTTGTCATCGTAAAAAAAGGGATAATAATAGTACATTACAGGGGCGCCTGGGTGGCTCAGTGGTTTAAGCCTCTGCCTTCGGCTCAGGTCGTGATCCCAGGGTCATGGGATCGAGTCCCGAATCAGCAGGGAGCCTGCTTCCCTTCCCTTCTCTGCCTGCCTCTCTGCCTACTTGTGATCTCTGCCTGTCAAATAAATAAATAAAATCTTTAAAAAAACAATAGTACATTATGGATTGTTGCGAGGATCAAATGAGTTAATATATCGAAAAGGCTTACAACATTGCCTGGTCATTGTAAGCACTTGGTAGATGTGAGTTACAATTGTTATTTTTATTATTACTATTATTATTTCCTTACTGTCATCATTACCTTCCATTCCAACGAGTGGATTCTCCTCCTGTAAAACACATTTGCATTTGTTGCTGTCCCACAGCATGTCAATAGGACAGAGTTTCTTAGAATGGGAGCAGCTAGGAAAAGAAAACAATAAACCAGATTTAAAAATCTTTCAAGGATGGGACGCCTGGGTGGCTCAGTTGATTAAGCGGCTGCCTTCGGCTCAGGTCATGATCCCAGTGTCCTGGGATCGAGTCCCACATCGGGCTCCTTGCTCAGCAGGGAGCCTGCTTCTCCCTCTGCCTTTGCCTGCCACTCTGTCTGCCTGTGCTCACTCTCTCTGACAAATAAATAAATAAAATCTTAAAAAAAAATAAAAATCTTTCAAGGGTAATCAGACCTTTGTGGCATTTTTTTAAAAAAAGACTGAATACATTTCTGAGGGGAGAATAGTTAAGGTTTTTAAGGAGATTAATCCATATTTATGAACTGCTTGTTATTAGACAGCAAATCTGTAAGCACAAATACTCTATTTGGAAACTAAACTGTAATTTTGGACAGTTATAATCTTTTTAAGAAGACTGCTGTTAAAACTGTGCAAATTAGCTGTCACAGCTCTTAAACACTTCCTTCTTTAAGATGGAGATAAGGGCAACTGGGTGGCGTAGTTGGTTGGGTATCTGACTCTGGATTTTGGGGTCAAGTCGTGATCTCGGGATCATGAGATCAAGCCCCATGTAGGGCTCCATGCTGGGCGTGGTGCTTGCCTCAAATTCTTTCTCTCCTTCTGCTTTTCCTCCTGCCCCGCACACATGCTCACTCTCTGTCAAATAAATAAATAAAACTTTAAAAATAAAATGGAGATAAGAGCACTGGCGAGAACAGCAGGAACACGAGGATAAGCGTTCTTTCCCCAGGAGCTTTCGTTTGTGCTTGAAAGCGACAGAAGTGTCTTCTTGGCTGGGTAATAGCTAACATAAGTGCCAGCTCAGTCCACTTACCACTCATCCAACCACATTTACTACTCCACTTCTGCAAGATCGAAGTATCTAGCTTACTCACTTTAGATTTTCATTCAGCGGCGTCTACCCTTGTTTTCTCTTTATGGAATTCCTCCCTCCTCCCTGCCCACAAATCCGTGATTCTTACCTTTGATTTCAGGACATCAGGGTGTCATAATTTGCCTCATAGAGAACTACAGACTACTCTCAAGAAATTTCAAAGTCAAATCAATTTTAAGCCATTTTAATTGAAAATAAGACTTTTCCATTTGGGACTCAGAAGAGGAAAGTCAGAATAGTCACCAAACACAGAGGCAGACAGTTTTGTCACTCTCAGGGACTTTGGGAACCTTTCCCCCACTAACCCCACCTGCCAATTTGGGGACTTAAAAGGATAGACAGCCAGAAATGAGTTCCATGTAATGCTTGTTCTGGAACAGGGACATGTGCCAAAGCTGAGGCTGCAGAAGAATTATACAATTCCACTGGACTATGCATATTAAGATCAAAGGTGTCAGGGCATCTGGGTGGCTCAGTCGGTTAAGCGTCTGACTCTTGTTTTCAGCTCCAGTCGTGATCTCAGGGTCATGAGATCAAGCCCCGCATGTGGGTCCATGCTCAGCTTGGAGTCGGCTTGAGTTTCTCTCTCCCTCTCCCTCTACTCCACCCCCCACCTGCCCATGCTTGCTCTCTCTTTAAAATAAATAAATCTTTAAAAAGAAAAAAAAAGTTGTCTAGGGGTGCCTGGGTGGCTCCGTTGGTTAAATACCTGACTCATGATTTCGGCTCAGGTAGTGATCTCAGGTGGTATGGTCGAGCCCGGCATCAGGCTCCACACTGGGCGTAGGCACGGAGCCTACTTGAGATGAGCTCTCTCCCTCTCCCCTCTGCCCCTCTGCCCCCTACCCCACCCCCTGATCTCACACGCAGGCATGTACTCTCTCTTTTAAAAAAGAAAGAAAGAAAATAAGAATAAGAATTATTTTAAAAAGATTATAATAATGAAGTTATTTTAAATATCTAATTATTTTAATTCTTTAAAATAACTAAATTTGATTTAAAAATAATTTAAAAAATTTTTTAGAGATTCTCTTTATTTATTTGACAGAGAGAGATCACAAGTAGGCAGAGAGATAGGCAGAGAGATAGAAAGGGAAGCCGGTTCCCTGCTGAGCAGAGAGCCCGACGCGGGACTCAATCCCAGGACTCTGGGATCATGACCTGAGTCAAAGGCAGAGGCCTTAACCCACTGAGCCACCCAGGTGCCCCTAAAAATTATTTTTAAAAAGAGCAAAGGTGTCTGTAAGTAGATGGGTAAGTTCATAACCACTGAGCTTTTTGGTCCTAATGCAATATCCATCTAACACCTAATTAAGGAAGAATTCTCCACATACAACTTTAGCAAACTCAAGAACAAGCATAACTGAATACAAGAAGGGCTTACTGATCTTCTTCCGGGATCTGGATGGATCTTCTGATAATAGTGTATGGATGGCGGGGAGCCGTTGGCAAGCACTTACAACCTGTATGGTTGGCAACTTTAACAGGCACTAATTCAGGTACGGAAGTCAAAGGCACTGATATCTCAAACAGCTAGAAGAGAGAAAGAACCACAACACATATATATTTTTAGATAATAATTTCTATAGTCTGCATTTTTGCCTTTGTCCTTTATGGGAGTGACTTTGGCAAAGCTGTCCATTAACAACAGAATAAGGATAAGGGCTGGCATGATGGAAAGGATGCTGGGCTGGGAATCAAGACACTGGGCTTACACAACTTTAACAAGTATTTAAGCCTGACCGAGTCTCTTAACTTTTTGGTGTCACTGGTACCCCTGTAAAAAGCACTGTTGGTGTCTTAAATTTGAGTGTAAATTATACAGACTGAGTGAAATTATAGCTATGACATTTGAGACCATGGTGAATAGATTATTGTCCAAAACTCTTTACTTATCCTTTCTCATACCATCTCCACTGAAGGAACAGTTCCCTGTTCATTGACTTGGGACGTGGCTATGTGACTTCCTTTGGCCAGCAGGATACTAGCAGACATGACACAACTACGAACTTGAACTGTGTGTGCTTTGTGGGCTCATTTTCTCCTGCGTATGCTGTGGCCATGAGAAGAGTGTGATTTGGCACGTGTGCTGGGCCAAGGGATGAGAGACTCAGGGAACAGACCTGCACTTAACCTGTAGCCTGGAGTCAAGCCCACTCCAAACTAACTGATCCTTGAATACATGGGTAGGAATAAGTTATTATCATTTGAAACCACATTTTAGGGTAAATATTACATAGCATTACCCGGTAATAACTGGCTGATACAAGATCATGCCCAACCAGATACCATAGGTAACATGAATAGCATTCTTTCTAGGTTTCTATATGCTAGGTCCTATTTTATATTCATTCATTTACCCCTTATAACAACATTATAGGGTGGGTTTTTTCTTTATCCAACCCCAACTCTATGGGCAAAAAAACAGATGTACAGAGAGGTTACATAACGTGCCTAAGGCCACATAACTATTTATTGGAAGAGGAGGGATTTGAATTCAGACAGTCTGCTCCAGAGCCAGAGGTGATACTCTTTTTTTTTCTTAAAATATTTTATTTATTTGACAGACAGAGATCACAAGTAGGCCAAGAGGCAGGCAGAGAGAGAGAGGAGGAAGCAGGCCCTCTGCAGAGCAGAGAACCTGATGCGGGGCTCGATCCCAGGACCCTGAGATCATGACTGGAGCCGAAGGCAGAGCCTTTAACACACCGAGCCACCCAGGTGCCCCATAGAGGTGATACTCTTAAGAATATGCCTTATTGGGGTGCCTGGGTGGCTCACTCGTTAAGCATCTGCCTTCAGCTCAGGTCATAATCCCGAGGTCCTGGGATCGAGCCCCGAGTTGGGCTCCCTGCTTGGTGGGAGGCCTGCTTCTCCCTCTCCCACTCCCTCTGCTTGTGTTCCCTCTCTCACTGTGTCTCGCTCTGTCAAATAAATAAATAAAAGCTTAAAAAAAAAGAATATGACTTTTTGGAACAAAATGTCTGTGACCCAAAGAAGCAAGATGGGATCCTGCCAAGTAGAATTCAGAGAAATGTCAATTACTTTGTTTTTAGACTGGTTCTATGGTGCCTGGATAAATCTGAACTTGATTTTAGTGTTCTGTTCAATCAGTCCCCATTCCATGTAGTCCTTACTACACAGAATATTTATTTATTCACTTAGTTTCAAAGATGTATTTCATCAAATATTCCATAACTTTGGGGGTGAAGGTAGTTTTTTTAAGCCACTATTAAAATGTTCAACTGTGCATATTTGGAACAGAAAACTTCTGTAGACTTACACTTAAGTACATTCTTTAAAACTAATCATTTGTTGAGTACAACAGTCAAAATAAAGTACTCAAGTCTCTATTAAGTGGAAACAATCCATTAAAGTTGTGTTTATTCTGACCCTTTGATATGTGTTGGACCCTCTATGAGTATAAGTAAGAAAGCGTTTTTAGAGTGTTTACTTTGCATAAACTGCATATCCTTGCGAAATTTTTCAGCTATGCTTTAGGGAATAACATGGTCATGAACCAAAGCCTCTTATGTTATGCAAGCTTGTTTCTACTGATAGTTGGTGCTTAGCCATACTTACGTCACTTTCCCCATGATTGTCAAATAGTGAGAGGTCAAATTTTTTATAAGTTCCAAGATTCTCTAAAAGAATTTGGGAAAAAAACTGAACAGTTTGTGGAATATTTTAGGAGGTAGGGGGAACAAAATTAAGGATAAGTTCAACTATTATCAAATCAGCATTCCATTCTTTCTACTAATAAAAAAAATCCTCTAAAAAAAGGGGGGGATGCTGGGTAGCTCAGTTGGTTGAGCATCTGACTCTTGATTTTGGCTCAGGTCACGATCACATGGTCCTGAGATCCAGCCCTGCACTGGTCGCCGCACTGGATGTGGAATCTGCTGGAGATTCTCTCTCTCCCTCTCCCTCTGCCCTTCCCCTTCCTTGTGCCCTCTCTAAAAAAATTTCTTTTTTTTAAAAGATTTTATTTATTTATTTGATAGATAGAGATCACAAGTAGGCAGAGAGGCAGGCAGAGAGAGAGGAGGAAGCAGGCTCCTTGCTGAGCAGAGAGCCCGACACAGGGCTTGATCCCAGGACCCTGAGATCATGACCTGAGTCGAAGGCAGAGACTTAACCCACTGAGCCACCCAGGCACCCCTAAAAATTTTTCTTAAAAAAGAGAATTTCCTACCATGGATACATATTCGTTGCATATTTTATTTTTCGATTTTTTTATTCTACCTCTTTTTTATTTTATTATTCTACCTTTGTTATTTTATTATTTTTATATAATTTTATATAATTATTTATTATTATTATATTATTATTTTTTTATTATTCTACCTTTGTTCACAAACAGAGAATAGATGGCGTCGGGAATGTGACCAAGTGAATGAATGCATGAACGCACATGAGGAACGTGTGACACAGAACTAAACGGAATGCGGTCAGACTTAACCGCCTGTTAATATCTTTTCCTACGTTTGTTATTAATGCTCTTCAATGCAACATTTCTTACACCTGACAACAATATGGTAGTGATAGAAAGAAAAACTTACCTACTGGGCAAAAGAGATTTTACAAGATGGAGAGGGAAGAATGATTTCTTTCATGGGGGCTACAGACTACTTTTCAAAGATCTTTTGTGCTAAGTGCGCTCCATTTGCCCCTCCAGAGATGCCGCCCTCTCTTCTTCCTTCCCCACCGGACTCTGGGTCTAAAGATGCTGACCCCCAGTCTCCATCTAGAGGTCCTCTTGCCCCTCCCCCCCCCCCCCCCCCCCCCCCCCCCCCCCCCCCCCCCCCCCCCCCCCCCCCCCCCCCCCCCCCCCCCCCAGTTCTTGCCGCCACGCCTCCAACCAGTCTAGCAGCCCTCTTCTGCCCTTTCTCTCTGGGTTCCCGAACTGCTCCAGCCCCTGGCCTCTTCCGCCCAAGGACGGCAAGAGCTCCCGGCTCTTGCTAGCACCGGGTACTTCCCCAGCCCTTCCTCCTTCCCATAGCCCTGCCCACACCACCCATCCAACTCTTCTCAGTCGCTCCCCTGGAACAACACAGCCCCCAACGGATACACAAGGCAGTGCAGATGTCTTCATTCCTTTTATCGTCTGTTCTAGTTAACTCCCATGTGATTTTCTGATTCTTGACATTATAGCATCAGAGAGACAGGAGCTGATAAGCCGTTCAGGCCCTGGAGTCGCACTGGCCTGGATTAGAGTCCCAGCTCGGCCCCAGGTTAGCTCCCTGAGCTCAGACAGAGGTGGGTAATAGGCTACCCTTTGAGCTGGGCTCGGGAATTCAATGAGATCATGCCCACAGGGCATTTAGCCCAGCGCCAAGCCTCGCTGTAGCTGTCAGCACGCCTGTCCTTGGGGCTTCGTAAGGGGCCACACTGGCGAATGCGCTCCTACCTGCTTGGAAACGTACGAGGTGCTCGTGTTCATACAGACGAGGCTCTCTTCATTGCAGCAGCCGCCGCACCGGAACACGCTCACACAGGGCGGCTTGAAGAAGGTGTCGGTGCTCCTCCCGAGCTCGCTGGCCACCTCCACGCACGTCTCTCGGGGGCTGCACTGAGTCCGCTGCCATTCCTCATCTATAACTGCGGAGAGGGAGCTCCTGGGGGCCGGCCCCGGAAATGGCCTTGACAGGCCAGCGCGCGCCAAGGTCAGGCCGCACAAGGTCATGTTCACGTGTGCAGGGCTGATTATCTTACGAGATGGATATTTTCTGTCCATCCCCTAGCAAAAGACTGTTTCCAGAAAAATCAAAACCAAAATCTGTGCTCCTTCCCACATATACAATACCTTCTCTGGTGAAGAACACCATCTCTGGTATAAAACTACACTGGGTACCTCTGGAAAAGCTGCCTAGTAAGGACGTAAACAGAAGCATGCTGAGATATAATGTGTAAGTGGCATTTGTTAAGCAATTTAAGGACAAAGCTGAATAGCTTATCTTCCACTTGAAGTCAAGTGTGAGTAGGTCTTCCCACCGCCAAGAAATACATTTCTGTTGGTTGGTTCAGTAACTACGGTAGTAACTTTCAGTTCAGTAACTACAGTTACATGAATGGAAATTTAAGTGGAACTAATCTTTGCTCGAGCGGGGGTTGTTTCATGGGCGAGTGCCTAATACTGATGTTTCAGAAAATAATTGAATAGGCCAGTTCCTTTTGATGGCAGGGCCAATATTCTGGCCATTCTAGCGAATATGAGAGAAACAAGAAAAAGAGACAAGCCTCTGGGAATAAAAATATTACCCACTATATTTTTAGGTACTAGAGGTCCTAGTCTAGGCAATCAGACAACAAAAAGAAATAAAAGGCATCTGAATCGGCAAAGAAGTCAAAATCCCACTTTTTGCAGATGACATGATGCTTTATGTGGAAAACCCAAAAGACTCCACCCCAAAACTGTTAGAACTGATACTACAGGAATTCACTAAAGTGTCAGGAGATAAAATCAATGCACAGAAATCAGTTGGATTTCTATACACCAACAACAAGACAGAAAAACAGAAATTAAGGAGTCTGTCCCATTTACAACTGCACCCAAAACCATAAGATACCTAGAAATAAACCTAACCAAAGAGGCAAAGAATCTGTACTCAGAAAACTATAAAGTACTCATGAAAGAAATTGAGAAACACACAAAGAAATGGAAAAACGTTCCATGCTCATGGATTGGAAAAACAAATATTGTGAAAATGTCTATGCTACCTAGAGCAATCTACCCATTAATGCAATCCCTATCAAAATCCCATCCATTTTTTTCAAAGAAATAGAAAGAAATAGAAATAGAAGAAAAGTTCCTTTTCTTCTCCTGGACACGTGCCTGCCCTCCTGAAACCTCTGGAAGAAGCTGCTGCCTGTGTTGGTAGCTGACAAAGAGTGAGAACTGGCTTACACGCACACACACGCGTGCACGCATACACACTTACATGCGCGCATGCGCAGGTGCACACCTACCTTTTAGGGTCTCAATGTCATAGAAAGTTGCCGCAAACCTGGTGGCCCGATGGGATGCGGAGCGAGAGTCCGTGCTGGTCAAACTTTTGAGCTTCAGTCGGCATCTCCACAGCTTCCAGTCCTCGAAGTGGGTGATTCGCAGCAGTTCCTCCAAACCAGACGCTGCCCTAATCTGCTGTTCAGACCGTTCTAACGTTGACCGAGATGCTCGCTTTAAAAAAAACAAAACTGGTTTCAAAGACTAAAGTTTTAGTTTGTTTTGATAACCCTCATTGCTGACACTTAAAGACGTAAGTAGAACTGAAAAGAAATTAGAGGGATTATTCAGATGCACACCAGTATCTAGGAAAAATACTAGTTAGTATTTCTGATTCACATTCTGCTCATTTATGATTGAATCAAAGAAATTATTCTCCTTGGGGATCCTGGGGGGCTCAGTCTTTAAGCATCTGCCTTCGGGTCAGGTCATGATCCCAGGGTCCTGGGATTGAGCCCTGCATCGGGCTCCTGCTTCTCCCTCTCCCATTGCCCCTGCTTGTGTTCCCTCTCTCACTGTCTCTCTCTGTCAAATAAATCAGTACAATCTTAAAAAAGAATAATAAAATAAATAAATAAATTATTCCCCTTAGGTTCTTGGAACAAAAAACAACATCAAAGTGGGTTGAATGGTGGACTTTAAAATGATATATCCACGTACTAACCCCCAGAACCTGGGCATGTGAATTTATTTGGGCAAAGGATATATGCAGATGTCATGAAGTTAATGATCATCAGAGGAGACCATCTGGGATTACCCAGGTGGACCCTAAATACACAGACAAAATGTCCTTATAAGAGGCAGAGGGGGTAAGACATGGGCACAGAAGAAGTGTTGTGAAGACGGAGGCAGAAGTTAAAGGAATGCAGCCATAAGCCGGGAATGGCCTGGAGCCCCCCAGAAGCTGGATGAGGCAAGGAAGGCTTCTCTCCAAAAGCCTTTGGAAGGAGCACAGCCCTGTCGACACCTTGATTTCACAATTCTGGATTCCAGAACTGTGAGAGAACCCATCTTTATTGTTTTAAGCCACCCACTTTGTGGTAATTTTGTACAGCAGCCACAGGAACCAAATACAGGTTTCAAAATCATACTATTTTTGTGACAGGTGCCAGTGACAATTGCTTTCGTCCCTGCGATCTGACAAACTGGCCCACAAAGTCCCAGGGACCCTGCCTGCAGTCACACGAGGCAGGAAGGTTTTAAGATCCTGAACCTTTTTTGGGAAAAACCTGTTTACTATTTCAAAGACATCTTTCTTTTTCTGAGAAAATGCACTTCTAAAGTTTATGTTGAAAATTTGCTTTCCACACCATTGCACGAACGGTATTGGCTGACACAATGCATGGCTTTGTGCATGTGTCATGCACAAATGACAAATGACCCCGCTAATACAATGTTTTCAGTATGGTAGCTCAATTGTTTAAAATTTGGGGCTAGATTATATAAACAATGATACTTACATACAATGAAATACTACATGGTCATCAAAACCAGTGGTAGAGATATATACTGAGACAGAATGACACCAGCTCCTCCCTGGAACATGCTAGAAAAACCGTACAGGGGTCTGTCCATGGTTGGGGACCCAGATTTTCTCCTGCTGAACCTGGGGTTACTGGATCTTTGTTTTCCTGGGCAGCTCGGATATGCGGGCTGAGGGGATTTTTAGAGCTGGGTGAGGAGGGAGCCGAGAGACCAGGTCAGCTGCAGGATGGTACTGAGAAAGGTTGACAGAGAGGTGGAGATCGGCTGCCTGCTGCAGGGGGAGGAAGAGAGGGGAAAGAGAGGTGAGCAGATGGGGCCTTTAGGAAGCTTTATGTTGAGTCGTGTGATGTGTGCCATCTTCCTCCACTGCCCCTCAGAAACCTTAGTTAAAATCTGCCTCATTCATCAGTATTTTAGGAGTAGGACTTTTTTAGATACGATGATGGATACTGAGTGTTGTCCAAAAGTGGGTGCTCAGAGGAGAAAGCGTGGTCCAAGTCATGTATGATCCCATTATGATGTCTCTTTAATTTATGTGTATAAGACGTACATGATATATGTATGCATAAACAATTAACCGTTGTTAATCATGTATGTAAAATTATATATACAAAATCTGGAGGGATTTACATGAAAATATAAACAATGATTCCTGCTCTAGATCAGGGGCTGTCAAACTACAGCCCCCTTGCCTAATTCAGCCTGCCACCTGCCTGTTTTATGAATAAAATTTTATCGGCACACACCGAGCACATTCATTTACATATTGTGTAGAATGGAAGGGTTGAGAAGTTGCAACAGAGACCTTCGCAGCAGTTTGAATCTTGAGGCCATTCCAAATTTCAATTCTTTATCTTTTCAAGCATTATATTTTTCATTACTCTATTTATTACATTGTCTCAATTATTTCTGAAATACTTATCAGACATATATTGGAGCCTTTTAGTAATCTTATAGGTCTCTTAAATGTGCTTTCACCTTTATGTTTGGTTCTCCCTTCATCTCTCTCCAACGTGTTAAATTAATTGGTTCATCTTCCCAATCACCAGTTCCCCAACTGTGTGAGCCTAGAGTTTATTTTGGTAAGTTTTTAATTTCAATCACCATATTTCTAATTTCAAATATTTCCCCTTTGTTCTCCTTCCTTTTCACTTCATTTCTGTATTTTTCTCCTAATTTGTCATTGTACCTTATATTATTCCTTTCTTTATCTCTTTGAGGGTTCCAAATACACTTATTTCTTCAAATTCTATTTTAAATTAATATATATGATTTATATCCTGATGATAAACTTCATTGGCTGTCTTTCTTAGTAATAATCACCTGTATATGCTTTGGAATTTTGTTTAGTGGTTTCACCTTCATTGGGGACGGGGTTGTCTTTCTTTTTCTCTATTCTTCCTTCACTGAGAAGTTCTGTGGTTATACCCCCTGACTCCCAGAACCCTGAATCCAGAATCTTGCTGAGTATTTATGACTCAGGGATCAGCTTAGTTCAAGTCCTGGCTGCCAGGAAGTATCTGCTTCCTCCTTTGCCCCTAGTTAAGCAGCTTCATAGAAGACACGCTCCAGGCAGCAGTGAATGGGAACTCTTCCTTTGGCTTCCGGGGAGCTGATGGAATGCACTCCCAGAGTGTCCTGGCCACTGACGTTGAACTCTCGGGGGCCTCCACCTTCCAGACCCAGCTCTGCAACTTCAGCTTCATGTTTCTTGAAAGTTTAGTTGTACTGAGATATGATGGACATACAACTTGGCATAAGTTTAGGGTGTACAATGCATTGATCTTTTCGGCTTCATGGTCTTGGTACCATTTCTGCCAATGCTTGCCATCTGCAGATGTTTACCAGCATTGGATCAATTTTTTTTAAAGATCTTATTTATTTATATGAGAGAGACAGAGATAGTAAGAGAAGGCACAAGCAGGGAGGAGAGGCGGAGGCAGGCTCCCCGCTGAGCAGGGAGCCCGACCTGGGGCTCCATTCTAGGATCCTGAGATTATGACTTGAGCCAAAGGCAGACACTTAACCCACCGAGCCCCCCAGGCGCCCCTTGATCAATTCTCTATTTTACCTATCATAGCTATGGACTAGAAAAGATCTCAAAACGTGAACTGAGAAGGTCATCCTGCTTGGAAGTTCAGATATGAATGTGTGTGTGTGTGTGTGTGTGTGTGTTTGTGTTTAATAAAAGCAGGGGAGTCTTGGAAAATGTTTCTAAGCTAAGGTTAAGTGCCTGCCACCAGAGAGGAAGACACGGAACACATATGCAGGAGAGAAAGCAGAGGGGCTGGTTTGACCTAAGTTCCAGAGATGAATGCATGAATGGATGAAAGGGTCACCTTCCAGAATAGGAGGCATGGAGAGAATGACATGGGTTTGTGGACGGCAAGGCTGCTTGGGACCTAGGATTTCTCACTTCTCTGTGAAGTTTAAATCGAGGCAATTTTGGGGGAGCACGGGGAGGAGGAAGCTTGAAGAGCAAAGATAGGGTTTGCGCAACAGGAATCAAGTTTAAGGGGCCACAGTTTCTTCATCTAGGGAATCTGGGGATGAAACTGCCTAAATGTTCAACTGTCAACTCGGAAAAGCAGTGATTCTCCAGTAAAGACTCATTTGTCAAGAGCCCCTCTTTTCCTGAGTATTCATTGCCTCTTCTGGTTGGACAGTATTACTATTTCATATTCAATGTCATGCTTGAAATAAAATTTTGTTATGCCATTGCTTCCAGATGAAAATAAACCAAATACCTTTCTAATGTTTTAAAAATCATGCTGTTATCTAAAGAATTTTTATTTATTGAGGCAAATTTCATTCAATACCATCCATAAATCTAGAGCGATGTATGTACACATAGCTCTGACAGGCTTCAATTCAATCTCAGAAATGGTTTTAAACTACCCAACTGAGAACTCCGCAGAAAGATTTCAAATCTCTGGATTGCATGAAAGGCACCGAGCAGCTCAAGACTTCCCTCATCATAAAAAAATAAAAGGCAGTGTTTACTCAAATACTCAGAGCTCTTTAAGCATGCTTTAAGTCTCATAATTTCAAATCTAGTTTGAAATCGCTGAGAAATTGCAGGCGGTCATTTTACTACTACAAGTGGGAGTACCTGCCAACTCATTCGTCAGTGGATACGTCTGCAAAGGGTCAAGAATGGCGGCTGGGCTCCAATAGACTTTCCGCACTGGTTGATTTTTGTGTAATTAACTTGATGCTATCTGCTTGGGGAAGACAAAAATTAAAATCGCCAAGTGTAAAATAGAATCCCGAATATCTATTTAAACCATTGATTTCAACGGTTTTAACTACCAAACATTTGCCAAATGAGCTGCTCGTAATTTCTTCCTCTTTTCTAGTGGAAGTCCTAATCAAAACTAAAGTAATTAGAAAGCACTCAGCGAGAGGAAGGAAGTGAAGCAGGCTTGCCTGGTCTCTGCTTTTTGTTACAGCGTCTTTTTATTCACGTGTGTGATCATTGATCGGATACTGTTAGCAATTTCGCTCCTAAACAACAAATCATTCTCTGATGTCCTGGCCACCAGAGCGTTTCTAAAATGTGAGGCTTAAAGTCTTTGTAACAAGATCGCACTCTTATTTAAATGTATACCGGTCCCTGCAGGGCAAGAGGAAGGAAGGGGAGCCATTTTTCCTTTTGTTAATTGCTAAGGTCACCGGGCATTCTCCGTGTTGTGAGGAAATCAAAGGCTTCCTGTGTGCCTACTAGCTTAAATTCTAAATTTCCATCCCTGCTTCTCTTCAAAAATATCTAGTCAAGTAACACCTTCAAAGACTAAACAGGGGCATGATTTGGGGATATCAAGAAGCCCTACTGAAAAGAACAGCGGGAGGGTCACTTTGGGAACAGAGCAAGTTGATGAGTGGGAAGACCAGGGAATAAGATTAGGGAGAGGTTGGCGTAAGACGTACCACTTCACATCCACTGTACCAATTCAGGAGGCAATGGAAAACACTGGAGAGCTGAATATTACTGGACATCCACTTCACTGGTTCGTTCTTTTGTTCATTTCCTCTTGCTCTGGCCTTGGTCCATGCTGTTCCCTCTGCTTGGGAGTGCCCTCCACTCTCTGTCCCGTTGAGCCTTTCTAGCCAGGTGTTACGTTCTTAGGGAAACCTCCCCCACAACGCCCATCCCCACCGGGGTCTGGTCCCTAGGTCACATGAATTCACAGCACCGCATTTTTCTCCTTCCCAGCGCTTTACCACCACTGACACTAACAAATTATTTGTGTCATTACTTGCCTGGTGTTTCTCTTCCCCACTGGGTTGTGAGGGCCACGGCCGCAGTAAGGAGATGTCCTACTCACATAGCAACAGTAAGAGCTAAAGATTCATTAAATAGGTGAAAAAGCTGATTCATCAAACACTAGAGCAAATCTAACCCTGAGATGATTCATTTGTTCAAACTATGTCAATTATCATTCAAGTATCTTCCTCCAGGTGTCCTCTTTCCAAGTCCAAATCCGATGCTGCTTCCTCCATCAAGCTTATATGATGTCCCTAACTTACACTTCACGATTTATGAACACACTGCATTTCCCTTACTACACTGTGGTCTCCTCTAGGATAGAACACATGTCTGCTTCATCCTTTTTAGGCAACTTAGTAGATATCTGAGGAAGAAACTGATGAGTAATAAATACATCATGCATTTGACAACGAGTGATCAGGCCCAGGTTTCTGTGATCTGTGTAACATTTTGTATAGGGTAGTGCTTCTCAAAGCTTAATGGGCATACGAATCTCCTGGCCATCTTGTTAGAAAGCAGATCCTGATGCAGGAGATTTGGGGCATGACCTAGGAGGCCACATTTCTAACAAGATCCTGGATGATGGTGGTCCTGCTGCCTGGCTGAGCATACTTGGAGAAGTAAGGGTTTGTAGCAGTGCTTCTCACTCTTGGCTTCACCTTGAACCTACTGGGGAAAGAAGCTTCAATTAACTGCTGATGCTCTGTAATCCCATCCTCAGAGGTACTGGGCTGAAACTTTGTCATCAGGTTTTTTTGTTTGTTTGTTTGTTTGTTTTAACTTTCTGAGTGTTTGCTAGCCTTCGGGGAGGATGGGCGGGAGATATAGAGGAATTCTCTATTCTGTCTTTGAAACTTTTCTGTAAATCTAAGACTACTTCAAAGTAAAAAGCTTATCTAAAAAATCTTCCCAAGTGATTTTAGGGGACATGGGTGGCTCGGTCGGATGAGCGGCAGACTCAGGTCATACTCTCAGGTTTATGAGATTGAGCCCCATGATGGGTTCTGTGCTAAAGGGGGAGTCTGTTTCTCTCCCTCTGCCCCTCCTCTCCCCACGCCTTGTGCTCTCTCCCTCTCTCAGATAAACGAAACTTAGAAAAAAAAAACTCCCCAAGTGATTTTAATGAGAACCACTCATCTACGGGGATTGGACCAATTATTGGTTAGTGCCTGACCTAGGTACAAGTCCATTCAGTAGGGAATAAATGGTAGACGCATGCTGAGAAATAATCTTATTCTTTAAATCCTTTTGGGTTACACCTTGGATTGAAAATACTTTTGTAAGTATCTTCCTTAAGTGGATTTCCAAAGCCTTTCTTAACTCAAGTCTGACTGATGGTACACCAGTTCCCAACCTGTATGACTTTTTTTAAAAAAGATTTTATTTATTTATTTGATAGACAGAGATCACAAGTAGGCAGAGAGACAGGCAGAGAGAGAGGAGGAAGCAGGCTCCCCGCTGGGCAGAGAGCCCGACATGGGGCTCCATCCCAGGACCCTGGGATCAGGACCGAGCTGAAGGCAGAGGCTTTAACCCACTGAGCCACCCAGGTGCCCCACAACCTGTATGACTTTTTCAAGATTGAATACCAACCATAATGTTTTCCAAGTCAAAGAGCATGAGGCGGCCAGCTGCCTTCTTGAGACCAGGCTAAATGATAGAATAAATTGCTTCTCAAATTTCCAAGGACTCAAAACAACCCATTTCTCAAAACAGAAAGAAAAATAATAGGTAGTGCTTCAACCTACTGGAATTCAACAGGGGAGTGTCAATTACAATCCTTTCACAAGGCAGTCCATAAAGTATTTGAAAGAAAATATAAATGAGGAGTATAGACATGAATGCCTGGGCGGCAGGAATATGGCCTGGAGTACACAGCATGGCTCAGATCCCTGCTCCGAGCTCTCAGACCTTCGGCAAGGAATTTCAGAGTGGGGCTGCTGACTACTTTCCTCCAAAGTTCCATGAAAAGCTTTTCTTGAGCCATCTGTTCCCATGCTATTAGGAGTCTTCCTATTCTAGATATGGGAAAGACCAGCTTTGCAAAATTCCTCTCTGGACCTCTATGAGAGCAGGGAGTCTGAGCCTGGGATCCCAAGCCTCTTAAAAACAGTTTATGTTATTTTGTTAAACATGTTGGCAATATCTTCAGGAAGTTCGATAATAAGGAGGTGGAGTGACTAGAATTTATATATTGGGAAAATCCAGAAGCTTCAGGGTGGGCTATGGAGGAAACACATTTCACACGACTTTCCCTAGATCTGCTTAGGGATTTACAAGTGTTGCCTGGGGACACAGTTCTATTACTTGCCCCTGGAGGTCAGGGATATCGCAGCAGTCAGCAATTTCCCTTTGCAGTGGGTTTGGGTGTGTGGATCAGGTTGCAACACAAATATTTCTGCGTTCCCTTCACCCCTTAGTAACTTCTGTTTTGCGGCAAGAGCATCTGGCATTTCAGTTCCAACAAAACGTTTAAAGCTTAGCCAAAACCACCAAATTTTTCCCAGTTTGGGGTCCAGGTGGCACAGTCATCCTCCCAGCTGTCCTCCCTGAATACAGTTCCCCCTGTCCCTCGAGTCCCTGGGCCACGTTACCCTGATGAGTCCAAATGAACTTTTCTGCCTTTGCCTCCCACAGCTCCCAAGTGAAAATAATATTCCCTGAAAAGAAGCTTTGCCTGATATCCGTAAACCACAGCTAACTGGAGAGGGGAATGCATGGAGCTGAGCTGTTGATGGAACAGCACTCTGGAAAACGTGTTGGCAGTTTCTGGCAAAGTTCAGCAAACACCCACCATCTGACCCAGCAGTCACACTCCTGGGCACTGACCCTTGATAAAAGAGGGCTTAGGTTTACCCCAAAACCTTTACACTAATGTTTGTTTACAATAGCTTTCTTCATCATAGTCCCCATACTGGAAACAACCCATATGTCATTCAATGTGTGAGTACTTAAGCAAACTGTTCCATCCAGCCTGTGACATACCACTCAGCAAGAAAACAGAACGATCTGGTGCACCCAGGGACTCAGACGGGTCCGCAGGGCATTGGCAGTGAAAGAAGCCAATCTTAAGAGGTTATGTACTGTCTGACTCCATTTATGACATTCTTAAAAAACCCCAATGATTGTGCTGGAGGACAGATGGGAGGCTGCCAGGGCTTTGGCAGGAGGGTGTGACTCGGAAAGGAGAGCATAAATGAATGTTTCCCTATCCTGATTACGGCGCTGGTTACGCAAATCTCTACAGTGTGTTTAAATTCATGGAACTGCCCATCAAAAGGGGGGGGAAATGTTAATGACTTTTACTAAAAAAACAAAGCAAGCAGTCTTCGAATCAAGGCACTGCTCCTTTTTAGCTATGTGATTGAGGGTCAATTACTGAACTTCCTTAAGGCTCGATTTCCTTTCCTCGTTTTATGGCTGGCGATGCTTCCAGTGCCCACCTCAGCAGCTAATGGGGAGATTCACGAGGTCTGATGGGGGAAAGGGGCAGGTACCGAGTAGGCATTTAGTAAAGTTAAAACCCTTTCTTTCCTTTCTCTGGTGGTGGTGGGGGTGCAGCATCTGGGCCTGCACTGCGGTTCACAAGTTTGTGTGTCTTCTGGCCCCTGGTCTCCCTCAGTAACCGGAGGCGAGTCTGACAAGAGCAAGATGGCGCAACTTCCGTCACAGTAATTAAAAACTGAAAAGAGAAAAACTTTTCCAGGGTAAAGCAAGGACAAGCTTTTTCGTCTTCTTTTTTAACATTTGTTGGAAGGGTTTTCAGATGAAAGGCCAATTTCAAAGTAATCTGCCCAGGCTTTACGTATATCTGTATAGAGGGAAGAAGAAACAACCCACATCTTAACCCTTTGTATTCTGTTATTGGGGGTCTGGTCTTACCCAGAACAGATGGTACCTAATGGAATGGGGTGCACCAACTGAGGGCAGGAAGGCGAATGCAGCCTTGCTAGAAATTACTGCTGGGGCTGCTTGGAGGGAGCCGAGGGCCTGGTCCTTCTCTGAAATCCAGGAACCTGGGGGCCTCATGTTCTTGGTGGCTCTTTGACTTATGTAGTTCTGTACCAAAATGCATATGTGTGAGAAACCTTGGGTGTTTAATTAAACTTGATTAGGGAAAAGGATTACAAATTCAGGGAAACCACGTACATGCATTTCTGTGTGTGTGCAAAGCCGTCTGGGTATTTTAGGGAGAGATACTGGAGGACTAAGATGCCTGGGACCTCCACATCCTCCGGTTTGATGAATGCTGTGGGTGGTTTTCTACCCAGCCAAATGTGGAGATCTGGGGGTACCTCTATGCCCCCTTTACATTTTTTAAAGTCTGAATATTAAAAATTTTTTTTATTAAATTCAATTTAGTTAACATCCCCCTTTACGTATTTCATTTATTTTTATTTTTTAAATAGGCTCCACACTGGGTGTGGTCCCAGTGTGGTGCTTGAACTAATGACCCTGAGATCAAGAGTTGGAGACTTAACCGACTGAGCCACCCAGGCACCTTACGTGTTTTAAATCCATGCTCTACTCAATGCCTCTGCTCCCATCTGATGTATCTGTGCTTAGGAAATGTGGATCAGATGACTGTGGGATGCACACGAGTGGCAAGACTCAGAAGGGTGCTCTGAATAACCCCAAGAGTATATATTCCTGAGGTCTGTTACAGTTTCTTTATATCGATGTCAAAGATCAAGGGCCCAATTTGTAAGAAAACAACTCAAAGCCTTCATGGTAATTTGGTTATTGTTAAAACCAACCCCACAAGGGCGCCTGGGTGGCTCAGTGGGTTAAGCCTCTGCCTTCGGCTTAGGTCATGGTCTCAGGGTCCTGGGATCGAGCCCCACATCGGGCTCTCTGCGCGGTGGGGAGCCTGCTTCACCCTCTCTCTCTGCCTCTCTGCCTACTTGTGATCTCTCTTGGTGTCAAATAAATAAATAAATAAAATCTTTAAAGAAAAAAAAACAACAACCCCACAGCTCCCTACAAAAAGGGAGAAGTGTCTTTCTAAGCCTTATTGATGTTGGGTCATGTGACTTGCTCTGACCAGTGACGCATTACAAGATATGATACAGAGGGTTGAAATGGATGCATAAGTGTACACTGCTACATTTCTGCTATCACAAGTACCTGCCCCTGCTAGCCCACTGATCCAAGGAGGATGAGAGACATGTGGGGCAGACCCACATTGAACCAATGGCTTGAGCCTTGATCCTGACTCCCAGCTGACCCACAGCAACAAGAGTGAGAAGAGATTTTTCAAGCCATTGAAGTTTGGACTGGTTTGTTACACAGCGTTACTGTGGCAACAGTTAATTGCTACAGTCCTATTTCAGCCTAAGTATAACATAATCTGTTGGCTGGGCAGAGGATCTTTATGTAAATTCTCATGTCTTTTTGGCAAGGCACCCCATTATACTGCTGGGAATCAGTCCAGTGTGTCCCCCTTTTCCCTTCTTCCAAAGATGCAGTGGTCCCACGTCAACATCCATGGCTCCCCTCTTCCTTGCCAATATCCTGTGCACCGCCGAAGATGCCCAGTGATCCCCAGTCTTGCTGTGAGGGTGTAGTTATGAACCATGCACATCACTGCAAAGTCTACTTTTACTTTTTCAGCCCACTCTCCTTTTTGGGGAATCTTAATTTAGGATGAATTCAGGGCATTCACCTAGTCAAAATTACACTTTCTAACTCTCTCCAGAACGGAACCGTAAGCAGCAACAGAATATTTGTCATGCCTGTATCCCGCAAATGTCATTCTCTCTCTCCAGAAACAATTTTCAGCAAACCTAGATTTCAGAAAAGCAATACTTTTGTCAAACATGTGACTGTTATGATTGTTTAGGTAACAATGAACAACAACCAAAAAAAGACTCCTAAAAATTGACATTTTTACCTAAAGTTCCAGGCCTTAAAATTATCCTTCCTGCGGGCCAAAACTGAACTCCTATGTCATTGGTAAGACATGAAAATAACTAAGACATCTTTATTTCATAAAAATATCATTTCCACTCATGTGCCTGGCACACAGCAGACATTCCACAAATACTTACTGAACTGAAATGTACAGCTGTTCTTTCTCCAGGGACAAGAAGTCGACTCTTGAACAGCAGAAATAAACTTGAGTGTCTTCCTTCAGCAACTCTACCCGAGTAGCCAACCATGGTTGTTTCCCATTTCAAAGACATGTTCAAAAACATTTAGAAGCAATCAGAGATGGGCTGCTCGTCATTTATCATGTTCACCAAATATTTCCAGCTCTCTCTTCTGAGCACATGGAACGATTGCGCACTTCCTGGCCCCTTGCGGTTCGATGGAGCAATGGGTCAAGGGACTGTGATTAGAAGTGACATGGGTCACTGCCAGGCCAGAGCATTTAATTGCCAAAGCAAAACTCTCTGGGGGCTCTCCTGCCCTGTCACAGAGATTGATGACATTCAAGATGTGGATGTTCAGCCAGTTTCATCCTGAGCTAGCGATGACCCTGAACTAACCCAGATGGTTCTGCAGTGGGAGCAATAAATAAACCTGTTTCTGTGTCGCCACGATCTGGGGGGTGCTTGTTTTTGCAGTATACTCTGGCCGATGCTGACTGACAAAGTACTGAACCAGAGTGCTTTGCCATAATCTACCACATCCCCACAAATCACCACATGGAAACACAGACAGTGCTTCTCAGGAATCCCAAAGATGAAGGAAATCTTCAACGTGTCTGTGTTTTATCCAGATCTGCCATGTGGCCCAACGCACTTTTCCCTGCCTCTCTTTTTGTGACCACTAAGGCTAGAAAATGGGTGAAGGGGACATCCTTCTGTTACTGGCTCCTAGGAGTGAACACCTTACTGGAGGGCCTGTGGCTTTAAGGACACTGCAGTGTTCTTCGATACCGTCACTGACCCCTCTCTAATCCCCAGAGGAAGATGGCACATGGGGAATCAACTGCCTTATCAAAAACGCTTCTGAAGGGCACCTTCAACAGACGAATGGATAAGGAAGATGTGGTCCATATACTCTTTGGAGTATTATGCCTCCATCAGAAAGGATGAATATCCGACTTTTGTAGCAACATGGACGGGACTGGAAGAGATTATGCTGAGTGAAATAAGTCAAGCAGAGAGAGTCAATTATCCTATGGTTTCACTTATTTGCGGAGCATAACAAATAACACGGAGGACATGGGGAGATGGAGAGGAGAAGGGAGTTGAGGGAAATTGGAGGGGGAGATGGACCATGAGAGACTGTGGACTCTGAAAAATAACCTGAGGGTTTTGAAGGGGCGGGGGGTGGGAGGTTGGGGGAGCCAGGTGGTGGGTATTAGGGAGGGCACGCATTGCATGGAGCACTGGGTGTGGTGTAAAACTATGAACTCTGTTACGCTGAAAAGAAATTAAAAAAAAACGCTTCTGAATGTAAACAACGGAAATCAGACAAGCTACAACAAGAGGAGACGTTGGAGATGATTTAACGTGGCAGTATGTAAGCTGGGTATGTCAAAATCCCAGAGGCCTTGTCCATCAGTCCGTCCACACACACTTGTTAGGATCTATTCTCTTACGGGCTTTGGACTAGGTGACTGAGACCCGGTAGCAAGCAGGGCAGTTTCCCCGGACTCGGGGTACCCTGCAGGGGGTATGAAGGACGTGGCCGCCACATGGGCAAAGGAACTCGGGCTGCGGTTGGAGCAGCGGCGCATGCCCAATGCCAAAGAGCGTAAGCAACTTCTTAAAGCAAAAAACAAAGGAGGAGAGAAAGAAAAAAAGAACAAAGTCCCTGTTGTTAAAAAAACTTTCCTTCTAGCAGAGGACGACAAAACACTAAACTTAGACACAAATTAAAAATGTCAGGGGGCGCCTGGGTGGCTCAGTGGATTAGAGCCTCTGCCTTCGGCGCCGGTCATGATCTCAGGGTCCTGGGATCGAGCCCCGCATAGGGCTCTCTGCTCAGCAAGGAGCCTGCTTCCTCCTCCTCTCTCTCTCTCTCTCTCTGCCTGCCTCTCTGCCTGCTTGTGATCTCTCTCTGTCAAATAAATAAATAAAATCTTTTAAAAAAAATGTCAGGTACCAGTAAACAGACTGCAGAGGATAAAATCATGTAATGATATAGATCAGGGTTGGCAAACTATGACCCACAGGCCACATCCAGCCTATAGCCCATTTCACTATGGTTTGTGAGCTAAGGATTATTTTTAATAATTTTAAATGGTTGAAACAAACGAAGAGAAGATAAGGATTATTTCACGATGCATGAAAGTGATATACAATTTGAATTTCAGTATCCACAAAGTTTTACTAGAACACAGCCACATCAGGCACCCGGGTGGCTCAGTTGGTTAAGTGACTGCTTTCAGCTCAGGTCATGATCCTGGAGTCCCGGGATCGAGTCCCACATCAGGCTCCCTGCTTGGCAGGGAGTCTGCTTCTCCCTCTGACCCTCCCCCTTCTCATGCATGTGCGCGCTCTCTCGCTCTCTCAAATAAATAAATAAAATCCTTGGAAAAAAAAATAATGATTTAAAGGGATGCCTGGGTGGCTCAGTTGGTTGGACGACTGCCTTCGGCTCAGGTCATGATCCCGGAGACCCGGGATCGAGTCCCGCATCAGGCTCCCAGCTCCACGGGGAGTCTGCTTCTCCCTCTGACCTTCTCCTCGCTCATGCTCTCTCACTGCCTCTCTCTCAAATAAATAAATAAAATCTTTAAAAAAAAAACTGGACTTGTAGAACACAGCCACATCCTGTATGATGTGCCCTGGCTACTTCTGCAACCTCAACAACTGTGGCTCTGGCCCCTGCCCCTAATTCCACCTCCACTGGAGCTACAACCCAAACACCCAAGTCACTTCCCGGCCCTCCCCATGGCCAGTGCACAATGGTTGTCCCACCCACCTCACTTCCTTCAGGGCCCTGCACAAGTGAAATCAGATCCGGTAAGTCTCTCCCACCCATCACTCCCTGTCTCCTCCTCCTGCTTGATTTTCTCCATGGGACTACCTTGAGATACTCCACATTCTAGATTTGCTACTGCCTGCCTCTCCTCGCCATTGGAATGTAAGTTCCATGAAAGTCAAAACATTGTCCTCTTTCCTGTTGCATTTCCAGCCCTGAGACCAGTGCCCAGACATAGTACGGGCTCAACAATTCAGTGAATGCACTGTCAACCACGGTTAAGTCCTAATGAGAAGCAAAGGAGATCCTTTACCAACTGGGATGTGATGATCGGTCACAGCTTTCACGACATGCAGGGAGGCCTCAGTGTGTCTTGGTTTTATAATGTCCTAATATCTTGGTAGACATTATAAGAACTAGTGGCAAGAGAGAAAAAAGTGGACTTCACATGCAAGCCACCTAAGAAGAAAGGTCTCCTCTCCTTGCATCTCAGTCACATTCCCAATTACATATAGTTTCCCATCCTCACTGCTAATCTCGAGTGGTAGGAAAGACTTAGGTTTAGAAATGTGCTCAGAAACAAGGTTGCTCTCATGTGTGTCCCGATTTCTGTAGGACCTCGAGACAATTGTGGTGATGATACATGTGCCCAGGAGTTCCAGATCTTACTACATCAGGTTCCACGTGGAAGCGTTCATGTGTCCTAACACTATATTTTTGCCCCATAAACTATCGTTTATAAGCTGCTCCCAAAAGGGAGTTCCATAACGGAACTTGTTCAACATTTAGCATTACTGATATTGTTTTTCCTAGCACTCGTAGGGGTCTACAGTAAAGGCTTATCCACAAGTCCAAATCAGGATTTTTAAAATTAAAAAAAAAAAAGTCACACAAGGAAGACATAAGATACAGGGGTTCTACTATATCCTGAATACCAATAATATGCTACGGAGATATGAAAGCTTCAACCACCATTCAGGGTGACTGAGTAGGGGTAGAGCAGATCTGTGTATAGAAGCATGTAATTCAACCCATTTAGCCACGGAGTCATTGGTGAAGAAGTTCACAGAAAATACTTCAAATGTCTTTTGTGCCAAGGACTGTGCCTGATCGAAAAGTGAACAAGAACTCAGTAGGCCATGTGACTAGCAACAGTCAACGGGCTTCCTGGTGTGGGACTTAGGATGTGAAAAGAGAGAGGGGAACAGAGGGTCCGCTTCCTAGAGTGAAATATGCAAGATGCACTCAGTTCTTGTTATTCAGTTCGCTCTAGAGTTGATATCAGGAAAAGGCACGTGACACCAGGCTTACAAAGTCTTGTTGGCCATAGGACTTCTCATGAAAGTTAAGAGGTACCCCACGTTCCAGTGGGTCTTGGTATCACATACAGTTTGAATGACTCCAACCCCCAGCAACATTCATCCACCAGTGAAGAAGGACGGGGCTATAAGGTAGTGTGGAGGAGAAGGAAACCAGTTTTGCCAGAAAAGAGTTGGGAAAGCCTATCATAACCTGGAGTTATTCCTTCATCCCTCTAGTGATATGTCTGCATCAGTGATCCTGAAAAGATTTAGGGAGGCTGGCTTCATAGGAGTGCTTAAGGAGATGCCAGGATTCCCCATGACAGGAATTGCTTATCAAGTAAACCAAAATAATGCTGGCCAGACAGTCAGTGTGAACGACTGGACAGTGAAATTGTAGGTATTTATTACCAAATGCCCAAAATGTCAACACTATGGGACTCAGGGCTGTCACAGACACAAGTGAGTCTATGTAAAGCTTCCTAGAGTTGGGCAGTGCACATCCTGTGCAAATTTACAGGACTATCCCAACTGTAGAATAAAAGCTGGAGAAAACAGACACCAATAAATCCCACATCTAGATGGTTAATCTGATTGTATTAGTGAGCCAAGATCAGACACTGGGTTAACCTTGTTTCTAGAAGAAAATGTGTTCTGCTTAGACTGAGAAACTTAGCAGCACCTAAACAGCATGTGCAGATTTGAGATTTTCAAACAGAATTATCTCAGTCCACAAAGTCCATGCACTGCCAGCCTTAAACAGCTCTCCTAAATACAGGTGGCAAGCCTAATGAAAATAGGATGCCTCACCCTAAAGTGGCATTAAGTACAATCATCTAGGGTATCAGTGGCTCGATGCATGGTTGCTGCAGAAAAAGACTCACAGACTCATATGATTAGGGTAGAGGCAAGGCTAGTCAAAGCGAAGACAAGGACAATGTTTAAGGACAGAAAGTGAGGACTGTAGGGGAAGGGATCCATTTAGGAACAGCCAGGGCTGTGTCTAGACAGGAGGGCGGAGAGAAGAACAGGCTCACAGACCTACTACTGAGAAGGACCCTGAAAATGTCTAATAATAAATGGAACATTTTTATCCCCGAAAGCAAAAAAATAAATTCATATCCCAGTGTTCATTACCATCTCGAATACGCTTCCATACTAAATTTTCCTTTAAACAAGAACATTAAGAAGCTTATTCTGTCTTAGATTTTCTCTTAAGAAAAGGGGGTTAAAGAAAAAGCCTAATAACCCATACGGTACAGCTCCTCATCCCTCACACGGTCCAGTCTCATCTATGTCGAAACTTCTGTTTACTCCAGGCACCCCCCCACCCCTTCACATCGGAAACATTTAATTTAGCTGCGGGTTGGGTAGACGGAAGCGCAATGTGTGTAGCTACACTTTTTAAATGAAACTCAGACATATAAAAAAATTGCTAATAGTATATTACTAAGCAAATGATGCTGTATCCTCCATGTAGAAGGTCATGTCTTCTGTCACATGCAAATTCACACGCTTTCTTCCTCCATCCTCACTGTGCCCAGGACACCTTGAGAATTCTTGGTGTGTGAGTTCTTTAAAAAAGCAGAAGAACCTAAAACATATTCCTTCTTTCCAACAATTCAAAATCTTCTCTTGTACTGTCAAGTGCAGTGACGTTCAAAGTCAAATGGAAACATTTTTTAAATCTATGCATAATGCTGGGGGAAAAAAGAAAGCTTCCATGAACTCAGCACATCTAAAGGATTTCTGAGTTTCATGGACTTCAAAAAAGCTGAACAGCCTGAGAAGTCTTATTTGCTTCAAACAAGTCCAATTTTTCCCCCTGTCACTGAGGCTCAAAAATGGGTTCCTCTCTGCCTACCATCTGGCATTGAGCTGCAGCCGGAAGGCTGGCAGCAGTGAGGTGGGGCTGCATGGCTGTGAGTTCTCCAGAGTGCATTTGGAATTTGGAAAGCTAGACTTCCTTTTTTTTTTTAAAAAAGAAAGATTTGAGTAGACTGCCAGACTACTCAAGGTGGCTGTCCCCCAGCACAGTGTTCAACCTTTACAAACTGTATGTCTGTTTAGGCACCATATGTACATCAGCATTCCACATGGAACGAGAGGAAGACTTGTTCACCCCAAGGACCAATCTTCTCCTGTTGGGGGCGCTATCACCCCTGCCGAAAATATATGTCCTAACAACAGCTACAAAACCTCAAGTTCACGTCTAACTTGTCTATTTGCGGCCAGAAATTCCTAAATCAATAACGATTTACTATCTCTTCCATCAAAACAATGAAATCCAAATCATTTTCAAAATAGAGAGCTGAAGAAAACAGTCTAATCTGCAAAATACATGAAACTGGGTGAAATATTGCTCAGCCAGTAACAACCCAATTAATTCTTTTGCATTACTCTCAACACGTCTGGCTCCGAGGCTTGCCCTTAAGAACCAAGGATTCAATTACTGTTGAATTTTACACACTTTAAAAAGCAAAAAAAAAAAAACCAAAAAAAACCAACCAACCAAACAAACAAAAAAACAAACGATTTCCAAAAAACCATTTTTCTAGATGGTAGCAATGGGTATTTTAGAAAACCAGATAGAAACCATCTGGATAAAGTACTACACTTTGCAACTTACAAAAGAAATTAACTAAAGTAACCAAACTAACGTTTGCTGCTTACAAACAACATGAATAAATGGCCCACACAGTTATCGATGTCACAAAAACAAATCAGTGCTTCATTAGAAAATCACTGTGCCATCTACATATATAATTGTGGTGAAACTTATGCATCTGAAAAGTGTCTAGAAGGCTCATTCATGTTCTATTACAGCTCCAAAATTTAAAAAAACAACAACAACAGCATTTTCCAACACGCATGGCAAGAATCTTAGTAAGTCTAAGAACCAGAACACTCATTAACCAATGAAAGATATCTCTGATCCACTACTAGGAGTGTTCTGTATTTTAATATTGTCTGGAAAATCGGGGGCAAAGAAAGAAAATCCTCTGTATAAACCATAAGAAAACTCTGCATCACACTAAAAATTAAGGCACCTACCTTCACTGGTCCATGTTCATAACTGGAACCCTGCACCAACTGCAGAGAAGACATCATGAAAACATTCAGCACGGCCCACTGTCTGTACATTTTGAGTATTTCAATATCCACTGATTACCAAGCAGTTGACATCAGGCAGCGAGAGCAAACTGTTTCAAAAGGCATTCTCCAGAAGGAAAGTTCGAAACCCCAAGACACACGGAAAAACACAAATAATCACTTGTGATCAAAATCCAATGAAATGACTTCAATTAGTCAAGGAACGTTTTTGCTCAATCTTATGTGGGGAGAGACTTGAAAAAAAAAATCTAAATGCTCTCATGCTCCAAAAATAATCAGGAGGTACATATGACTTGCCCTTGACATGAAAAAGCACTTGCAATTCACTTCACATCCAGCAAAAAAAAAAAAAAAAAAAAAAAACCTCTCCACCCTATGCCCCAGGTTCTAGTTGCTTTGTGAAGAGGTGGTGTGGCCACCGCAGAAGGCTGGAACCCAATTCTGGATTCAAACTTTTTTCACAACCCTTATGGGAGGTTGCGGAAGCATGTGTCTTAAATCTGACAGAGATTTTGGCAGAAAATGCAGGGAAGTCTTGGCTGTAATCCTGTCGCGTCCCTACCAATAGTAGGGCAGTTTTGAAAACTGACTCAAACCGTCAGGACTGCTGTTATTTTAACGCAGATAACCTGTAACGTGAAACCCCAGAGCACAGGCATGAACGTTGCATGGAAACTGCATTGCTCGGGAAGGGACCTCAGATAACTCACACATCGACTGCCAGGGACAGGCAGAAAGCAATCACATATGTTCACAAAACTCACCCGTGAGCAAAAATCACAAAACATTCAGACATACACAAAAAGGGAAACAATACATGAAATGATTTTTTAAAACAGAAACCTAATAACTTAGATCAAAGTGAAGAACACTGATTTTTAAAGAAGCAACAATTAGGTTTATTTGCATGTGCCAGGAAATATCTCATGTGCGTTGCTATAAAACCGTGTTATCACTTCAGGGTAGAATTCATTAGAGGCATGGGCTCAGTCAGCTCCGGAAGCTCGAATGTGCTGAACGGACGGATGCCACCACTGGCAAAATTCTAGAAAGCACGGAGATGCACTCCTGGGCTCTTCACTGGTTTCCAATCTTTGATTTCCAGGTTTTGGCTCTTTCAAACCCATTTTTTGCATTTCTGAAATCAAGAATGGCCTGAGAAATCTCTTCATTGGTGTTCATCACAAATGGACCTAGGGCAGAAAGAGACGTTCACAAAGTTCTGGGTGACAATAATATTTTGTCACTAGAAATGGTATGTATTTCTGGAGTCCTTAACCTGAAACCAATCCAGGCATATGTGAGCAGTAAAAGGCTTTTTTCGCAGTGTCCAGTCCCTGAGGACTGTAATACAAGTTTCTTGACTAGGATCGTGAAGGATTACAAAGACCAGACTTCAGATAAACAAATCAGATAAATGATTGCCTCCCACTCAGCCATTGTTGCAATCTCTTCATTCAAAACATTCTTGGGCTTGGTTCCGTTACAAGGATTTTGAGAGTTGTGAGGTTTTTCTCTCCCCCACCTTTTTTTTTTTTAACTGAGGGGTAATTGACATGCAACATTATGTTGTATTTTCAGGTGGAGTTTCAGGTGGACAAGTAATGATTTAATATTTGTATATACTGCAAAATGATCAGCCCAGTAAGTCTGGTTAAGAGCTGTCACCACACACAGAGAATTGTTTTTCCTTATGGTGGGAACTTTTAAGATTTCCCATCGTTGTTAGTTTGATAGCAGCAGTCGATGTCAAGAACTGAACCGATCTGATGCCAAGAAATAGCAATGGCATAGCTTGGATGTGTACATGGCAAATAAGGCTGTGCGCTTACATGAAGGGTTTGAGTCATTTTTTTTAATGAGTGGTAACTCATTAGCCATGAACAGGAGATTACAAACATTTTGAGTCAAGAAACCATCATGTTTTGGATTCTCTAGGGGTTGGCAAACCTCTTCTGTGAAGGACCAGACAGTATGTATTTTAGACCTTGGGGGTCAAACAGTGTCTGTCTCCACTACTCAAATCTTCTGCTGAAGCATAAGAGTAGACACAGACCGTATGAAAGCGAATAGGGACGGCTGTGTTCCAATAAAACTTTATTTACAAAAACATGCAGTGGGCAGATTTGGTCCATGGGTCACACCCTGTTGGCACCTTTGTCTAATTCCTAGGATTGAACTTGAGTTTTGGTAAAAGTGGAAGAACTGAGGACAGGGGCACACTGCTGGCAGGAGAGACTGAAGCAGGAAAGAAACGAGGGGCCTGCCTTGCCAGAAGAGGCCAGACCCTTGTGGGATTTGGGTGCGGTCTATGGGAAGAAGTTTGGGCATAATTCCGCAGATGATCAAGAGTAACCGAAGTGTTAAATTGACAGTAACGTGATCTGATTCCTAGTTTTTCAGACTCTGGCACCAGGGTAGAGAAGGGGTCTGGCCTGGGAGGCTGAGTAGATGGTACAACTGTTAAGGGCAGCTGAGATCCCGGACCCAGGAGGGTGTGGGTAGGACAAGAAGGCCAGCTCTGGCTATGCTGACAGGAAGGAGAGACAAGAATGGCTTCCTGGCAGGGGTGCTGGGTGTGTTGTTAGAAACATGGATCTGGGGCTCATGAGAGAAATTTCATCTGGAGACAGAGAACTGGACTCTGTCAGGTAGGAAAGAATGACGAAAGAGAGCTCATATGCAAAATCAATCCAAGAGGGCACCTTGGAGATGTCCGCTTCCAAAGGACACACAGAAGAAAGGGAAATGGAACTCAAAATGAGAGCAGATCCTGGGCCAAGGACCAACTTCTTGCATATCATAATATCGCTACAGTTTGGATTTGTGGAGCACCTCTCCCATCCCCTGATTACTTTCCTGAAAAAATGGTGCACTTCTCGGCTTCCACTTTGACACATTTCTACAGTACGATGTTCTGCTTCTCAATTTCTAATGTGCATGTGAACCACCTGGGAATGTTACTGAAATGCATATTCTGTTTCAGGGGTCTAGAGTGGATTCTGAAACTCTGCATTTCTCACTGTTCTTCCGGTCATGCAGATACTGCTGGTCTGTGGACCACACTTTGGGAAACAAAGGAAACATTGGAAGTTTGGAGCCCTCCAAAGCCGAGCTGAGGAAGCTTGTCTCCTCAAATCCTTAAGATGAAGAAGAAAACTAAACCCAGAAAGCACGTTTTGTTTTTCTTTTCCTTTTGTTCTTTTTTTGCATAGTAGATCACTAAATTTGTTTTTTTTTAAATCAAGGTATAATTGACATACATTGTATTAATCTCAAGATGTACAATATAATGAGTTGGTATTTGTACATGTTATAAAATGATCATCCTGGTAAGTCTAGTTCATATTCATCACCACACAAAGTTACAGATTTTTTTCTTGTGATGAGAACTTTCGTGTGTGTGTGTGTGGGGGGGAGAGGGCAGGGAGGGATGAAGGGGCAGAGGGAGAGGGAGAATCTTAAGCATGTTCCATGCCCAGTGCAGAGCCCGATACAGAGTTCCATCTCATGACCCTGAGATCATGAGCTGAGCCGAAACCAAGAGTCAAACACTTAACTGACTGAGCCATCCAGGCACCACAGTCTGGTGATGAGAACTTTTAAGATCTATTCCCTTAGCAACTTTCAAATAGGCACTACAGTATTATTAACTATAATCGTCAAGGTGTATATTATATCCCGCAGAAAGTGTATGTTTTTTAATTGATCAACTATAAGGGTTATAAACCAGAAAATTATTTGACAGTTACCAATTATTTCATAAATACTCTTTCATCAAACTACAGCTTTCATCTTTTCTCTAGTTAAACCTTTACACTCCCTCCTGGGTAGTAAATATGCTGTGAGTTCAAGCTCTCATTAGGTAGAACCCCCTAGTACAGTGGAGAGCACAAAGCAGGGGGGCAGAAGACTAGGGTTCGTATCCCAGTTCCACTACTAATCATCGCTTCCCATCAGAGAAGCCACAGGGCAGAGCAGGGGTCACCCCAACACGGTGAGAAGCAGAAGGGCAGGGTGGCTGGAAATCAGACAGCCCGACTGTGAATCCAACTATGTGGTGGTGGGCAAGCCAATGAACCTCTGTACCTCCACTTCCTCATCTGTAAAATGGGGATGAGAGTACCAACCTCATGAGTTTGTCTTGAAGATTAAATGAATAGATGAAAAGCACTTTGACCCTTCATAGTAATGATAAATACTACCCAATTATCTGTTATGTAAATAAATAAAATATATTGATTTCATTTTCCTCATTTATAAAAAGGGACATGACTACATCAATGTTAAGGACATTTCCTATTTCAACATTCTGTGGCGGTCCATGCTTAATTTGTAGCATATCATTATGGACAATCTCTGATAAGAAAAACAAGGTCCTCAGCTAGTTCATTAAATTGGTACGGTTCCCAAACAGCCAAGAGATGGTTGTGGCTGTCTTTAACAATACACAGGTAAAAGAAAAACTTTCTACGGTTTAAAAAGTAAGCAAAAACAAAAACAAAAACAAAACACCCAAAAAACTACAATAAACAAACGAAATAAAATGCTTTACGCCTCTCATTAACTGAGATGTCAAGGGACTTATCTATCTCGTCTGGTTAATCTGAGTTTGAAGGTGCAGGCTTAGTTATGCAGTATTCTCAAGACCTAAGCCTCTGAGAGAGGATTTCTGTAACACAGATGGACGGTGGCCTCCAGCAGACCCTCCCCTTAGGTCACCTAATCTGGTCGGACTCTTGTTTCTCATCCTCCGTGCAGAGGCGATTATTAAACTCAAAAGACTTACATCCCACACCTCCTTCCCCAACCTAAACTCTAGCCGCTATGAATAAAGATTATGAGCCTTTATGATCTGTCTTCAGGCTTCTTGTAGAACAACAAACCATTTCAGTACTCTTCAATCAAGACGAAAGGAAACAAGAACCATGCACCTTTGGAGTGGAAACTGAAGCACGCAAAATGGAGGTCAACTGCTATTGGCTAGGTAGAGTATTAACTTAATGTTTCCCCCTGAAGTTATTAATAGAACAAAAAAAGAATCTTTTTAAAACAGTAAGTTGTTCTTGAAATGTATGATCAGCTGGGCTTTTTTCCTGAAATCATTGTGTATACCTGGGAATTCACGCAAGGCAAGCTGATTTTAAAATTTCATAACCAGGTAAGTAGACTCATGTTTTATAGGCATTTATCTAAGTAAGTTGGCAAAAAATTTCTTAATAAAAATGAATATGAAGGTGGACTCCAGCTGTTTTTAGATGCTCTTCATTTAATAAAACAATATTATGAGGAAGTCAAGAGAAACTAAAGTGAGTAGGTTCTTATTCCAGGAGTTTCTGCCTCCAACTAAAGTCTTAGTCCTACGATACCACCATTCCCTCTGCTCATTTTTGTTTTTTAAACAAAGAAGGAGTGACTCAGATATTTTAGAAACTGCTAAAGAAATATTCTTAAGAGGTACCTGTTTTTCACTAAAAATACAATGGACTACAAACAGTATTGAAATCACTGCTGTTTTTGATAAAGATAAAAATGATATTCAAGCAGCAGGCCACAGAACCTTTCTGTAAGTTCAAGTTCCCTGTGACAAAATGCAAAATACTACTTCTGTTTCCCCATAGTTTGACATTCAACATCCTAGAGGTAATAGGTATTATTCCTTTAAAAGAAGGAGACAATGAATATAGAAATAAATGCCATGTATATATTTTCCTCTGATGATGGCACAATGAAACAAAATTCTTGAATTTGTAGGTAAAGAAGACAAAAATCCAGCCACTCCTCTCCGTAATACTATCCATGCATACCACTTTCAAAGAAAAAGAAAATCAACAGGAAAATTGCCATCGTTTGGGGCTTACCATGTTGGACAACTGGTTCTCTTAGTGGCTCCCCAGCAATTAGAACAAAGTGGCTTCTCTCAGGGTCCTAAAGTTAAGGAACAAAACATCAAACAATAAACATGCTTCTTTTTTTTTTTTTTGGAAGATTTTATTTATTTATTTGACAGCACAAGTAGGCAGGGAGGCAGGCAGAGAGAGGAGGAAGCAGGCTCCCCGTGGAGCAGAGAGCCCGATGCGGGGCTCCATCCCAGGACCCTGGGATCATGACCTGAGCCGAAGGAAGAGGCTTTAACCCACTGAGCCGTCCAGGCGCCCCTAAAATACTTTTCTTTCAAATGTCTGTTGATTCATAGTTAAATTTCACCACTCCACAGTCATTAGGAAATAAAGCTTTCTTTTTTTTTAAAGTTTTTATTTATTTATGTGACAGACAGAGATCACAAGTAGGCAGAGAGGCAGGCAGAGAGAGAGGGGGAAGCAGGCTCCCCATTGAGCAGAGAGCCTGATGCAGGGCTTGATCCCACGACCCTGGGATCATGACCTGAGCCGAAGGCAGAGGCTCCAACCCACTGAACCACCCAGGCGCGCCGGAATAAAGCTCTCTTGATAACTGCATTTTTTAAGTTGAATTTTTGGTCATTTAAATGTGATATTGAAAAGAAAAATCATTTCTGATAGAAACCACACCCTTTGCTCAGAGCTTAGTGCATATTATGCAAAATTGAACTTGCTCATAAATTTGGATCATCAGCATGTATATTAATTATTGTCCTGAGCTATAATGTATGATGATGTCTGTAGAGCCTGTTGGCTTAACTAAGTGGTCCTAGACTAGTTTTCAAGCTTCTGTGCCTGTTTTATGTAGTTTTTTTTTTTTCATTTCCATCATTGATCTTTTTTTTTTTAAGATTTTATTTATTTATTTGACAGAGAGAGACACAGCGAGAGAGGGAGAGGGCTCTCTGTCAAATAAATGATAAAATCTTTTTTTAAAGAGTTTTTTAAAGATTTAGAAGATTAAAGAAGTATATAAATATAATATGACGTAGTATAATGACCTTACCACATATTTAGAAATATGCTATATTAGGAGCGCCTAGGTGACTCAGTGGGTTGGCATCTGACTCTTGATTTTGGCTCAGGTCATGATCTCAGAGTTGTGGGTTCGAGCCCTATGCCGGGCTCTGCACTCAGTGGGAAGTCTGACATTCTCTCTCTCCCTCTCCCTCGTTCCTCCTCCTTGTGTGCTGCCTCTTTCTCTCTCTCTAATAATAAATAAGTCTTTAAAAAAGAAAAAAAAGAAATATGCTCTATTATTAGAATAGGGTAAAGTTTTAATCATTATTGCTTTATTATTTTATTTTAAATTAGATAGACCTAAGACATGCCTCCAAAGAATTACATAACGTGCAGTTCTGCATCAGTGATTAACAAATCACCCTAAACTCAGTGACTTACAACAGTTAGGGTTTCTCACAGTGTGGTGGGGGCTCTTCTTCTGCTCTCTCCGGCGCTGGTTGGGGGGCGTCACAGGACATCAGTGATACCAGGGGATCCGGGTCATACTGTCCATGTGTTCTCTGGAAGGATTCCTGTAGCAACTTAAAATCTCCCAAGTGATCTATAAACCTGTCTCTTTCCCTGTGTCACACTAGCACTGGACATCATAATTAATACTTTTTTCAGTTTCAGGGGAAAAAAATCAAATCTTAACTCTAAAGACAAACTTTAGAGACTTTAATATAATAGGACCCGTTTGGAGAGAAATTTTCCTGAGCAGATATCACTTGGATGGTTTTAGAAGGTTCCATTTAGTGCAGTATTTCTGGGACCTATTTTACATTAATAGCAAAGAAACGTCAAAAGTAAACCTTACTTTTGGATTTGCATAGATAATCTTCCCTTTTAAAAATTGTTAATGGGAGATTTTAAACCTTGTAATAAGATAAGTAAATCACATGGTTTGCCTTAAGGGTATTTCTGGTTAAAGAAACTCTTAATTTGCATTTTCTTCCTTTATCTGAGAAGGTTAATGGTTTGGTGGTCTGGACACACTGCCGAGTGCTGCCTGAGAAGACCCATCTTCATAAGGAGTAAATGTTTCCATATTGAGTGCTACACAGAAAATATTTTTGGAATTTATTATATTTGGAATTCGGAACATCGTCCATTTGGCCAGCATGTCAGCTTCAAATTATTCCTAATCTGACATTCAGAAATAGAAATGTTTAGGGCTCAAACTTTTAACCCCAAGGTCAAAAGTCACACACTCTACCCACTGAGCCAGCCAGGTGCCCCAGGAATGTAAGTTTCTTAACTCAGAAAACGTACCTTTTGTGAATGACAAAATATCCCCAGTTTACACATTTAGGAATGATGGTCAAGTTTAAAAATAAGAGTTTTGTTTCTTTTCATATTAGTCAGATCAAATGATGACTTTCTATTTATAATTTGGATAGTAAAATAAAGGGACACTTACAGCCGATGTGAAATGAAAGATGATTTCACTGCTGGGTGTTAAGGAGGCCAGGAGTTTGAATTCCCATTTCAGAAACCTGAATGATGGTCCACGTTTCCTTTCATGACCTTTCCACTAAATTAACCTCTCAGTAGCCCCTTCTCCTCTATCCTAAGCCAGATGTCTGATGTCCTTTTCTTATTCCTTAAATATATCTTTTTTTCTTTCCCTACTTAGCCTTCTTTGGAGAAAGCTAGTCATCTTTCTGGACCTTCAGTAGAGTGCTGATATGGTTATGTCACCTTGAAAAGTCCTCATCTACGGTGACCTTGGGTATACCATCAAATGATGAAAATCACGCACAAGGAAAGAGAATGGAGAGCTGTTTCAGAGATGAGTCCCTGTGAGGATCTCAGTAAATGCCTTTTAGGGCTTGATGAAAAGACCCCATATAAAGGTAATGGGGGCCAACGTACTGCTTCAGGTATAATTTCCCCACCTGAAGGTCATGGTCTCTTCCAGCCCAGACCATATATGTCTCCTACTTCAGTCAACCTTCTCAGAGTTCTTAGTTCAGAGTTAGGCCCTTCTGGGTTTCCATGAATAATTTCCTTTTACAAATTGCTCTTGTTATTTCATAAATTCTATTCCTAAGAAATCCAGAGATCCAATGATACCAACGATAAATGATCAACGCCCAGGTGAAGGCCCTACGATTTACTGGAGGTGTGGACAGCTTCCCAGCTATGAGCAGTATGGACTCCCAGTCTGATTCTGAAGCTTGAGATGGCAGTAGGACTCTGAGAGTGAATCCAAGGGCACGCTTTTGGTTTAAGGACACCTATCATAGTGCTACATTACCCGAAAACAATCACCAGGAAGAAACTATGCTTTAGCACGACTTAATTGCATGCAATTGTTCTTACTGGATTTCACTGTTCACATCTCGTAGGCCAATCGAAAAGTTAGAGAATGAAATGCTACCAGTTTTTTAAAAATAAATGGTTATGAATTTTTACCCATAAATAAGCGAAAAAAGTTGTCTCTAGCTTTAATAGAGTGTTTTATTTCTGCCTTTCGATCTATGTTTGAATCAAAATGTTCATCTGTATTCAGTTACTGAGTTCCCCATGAATGGCGGCAGTTAAAATTATTATCGTGACCCTCACCTGTTGTTTTGGGGGCAGCCAAAGAAGAACTGATTGTCTACCTTAAACTACAAGTGAATTGGCTGATCCATGAGGCTTAAGGCTTTCTCAGTAGGACATCAATATAAACATGTGTCTGAAGGTGACATCGAGCCTTTCATAGCAAACCGATGTGCTCCTGGTCAGGGAGCCATCCTGGCATCAGAGCACCCACTGTGGGCCAGAGCCGCACCGGGAGCCTGAGCTCCTGAAACATTTCAGGGTCATCAGTACAGTCCAGGATTAAATACCCAGAGTAGCATGGGGTTGATCCCAATCTCTTAAGAACTCTGAAAAAGTTAAAACTATTTTGAAGCCACTGTTGGGGAGTTTGGGCTTCCTCCAAGAAGTCAAAGTTCTGACTTAAAGACTCTGAAATCTGGCATAAACCAAGCCCCCTGCAGTTGCTACCTGCCAGGGAGGACTTCAGAGTAATAGTCACAGAGGACAATCCCCCTGTGCAAGAAGACGGGGGTCCCTGAAGCCGAAAATGTGCCCATCTAAGGCAGGTCAAATGCTAGATGGAGCAGGATAGCTGGGAACAGACGCGACCCGCATCATCTTCGGGGCCACCCCCCTCTCCTGCCCCAGACGACTGGCCACTCTAGAGGAAACCGCCCATTACCACTAGTTAACCAGGAAGACAGGCATGACTGTGGAAGTCAGGAGTACTGAAAGGGCTAGACAGAAGACAGGGAGCATGCCGAATCCTTATTCTTGGCCACAGCTCAGTGCAAAGGGGACTACGGGGAGCATCAGGAAGTCACATCTTCCTTCTTTAATCCTCAGGCTTAGTTCCAAATGCAGATAACCCTGAGCTGGGGCCATGGAGTGAATCAGGATACTTCAGAGGCTTTTTCTAGCTCTAGAAACTGTTATATGCCCTGAACTCACAGGCCTAAAGTATGAATCCTCATTACGTAACACGTATCTGACATGACGATCTGTTAAATTAGGCGTTTAGCTCAGTGAACTTTCTAGCTACCATTATTGGGCAGCTGCTAGGTACTAGATCAGGCATTATTAGCACACTTGCCCTGGTAAAGAACCAGAGGAGAAGTACCTTGGGTTCTGTGGGTCACCCAGTCTCTGGGACAAACACTCCAATCTACCGTTGTGGTTTGAAAGCATCCAGAGACAAACAGAAAGAGACGGGTATGGCTGTGCTCCGACAAAAGTTTATGTACAGAGCCAGGTTTGAATTTGGCCTATTGGGCAGAACTTACCCTGTGCTAGACCCCCTGCACATGGCATCATTATTTCAGTTTCACAGCCAAAGAAACTGAATCTCAGAGAAGTGGAGCAACCCGCCCACAGTCACACCGCTAACAAGTGGCAAGGTCAAGAGTCAACACCTTCACTATCTCTTCTCCCTCCTAATCTAGGGGGACTTGCTGCTCTCCATGGACATAAGCATGACATACCCATTGAAATGCTAGTTTTCGAAAATCTTTTTTTTTTTTTTCATTGAAATCGGTCTCCTGCATCACCGGCTCGGCTGTGCTCGTACAGAGCCGTATGGACAGAAGTGCCCACGACAGGACGGTGCTTCTTGGCTCTCCCAGCTGCCTCCCAGCCCCCAGCCCTGCCACAAATCTTTCTGGTGGTTCATTCCAGCTTCTGGAGCCCTTCTCATTTGCAATGTGCCCTCTGCTAGATTATAGGAGGAACGATGGTGTCAAGTTAAAATCAGACAATGTTACAAACAAATCCACTATCAGGAGGTTCTGGCCTCTGCGTGGCTTCCATGCCTCTATCCTGCCTGGGGTCGGCACAGAGGAAACTGCCATTTCAAAGTAGCAGTTTCAAACAGTTCAACCTAATAAGAGAGGGCACGGACTCCAAGATCTGCATTTTCTCTGGCGTCCAGGAGAATTTTCTTCTACTTTCTTCCTACTTCATGGTGGTGCCTTGGGTGACTAAAGCCGCAGTAGGTGAGCTGCCAGAAAAGTGGGCAAGGATGTAGTAATTCTTCAAATCCACTGCATTCTACAACCCCAGGGGCAGAGCGCCCCACAGCAGTAAGCCCACCTCTCCACCAGTCACCTGCACACTGAAGTAGTTTTCATCCCTACTTTGCAAAATTCACCTTGTCAGGAGCTTTTGCACAATTGTCTCTTCAATCCTCTTTATGAGAAGGACACAAAGCCACCGGGTTGGCTTAGCAGGCTCACAAGAGAGTGACAGAATCACCCAATGCAATGAAAGAGACCCAGGGAAGAAACTGACAATCTGGGGACAGAAGCTCCCGAGACTCCTAAAATAGCAGAAACTCTACCTAAGAAGCAGGGGCTGGACCCAAAAGGGATGAAATGCATCATATGCTCTTCTTGGTTCGAAATGGGGCTGACTTGCAAAGGGCTCTCTGTGAGTAAGCATGAAGATCTATATTTATACTCCTAGGGGGCTGATCCATTTTCATTTCGACTAAAAATGAAATCAATCAAGGGTTTAAAGAAAGAAAATTAAGAGACAAGGAAGACATGTTGCCTCCAGGCTCACATGTCTAGGGGTAAACAAGAAAGACTTCAGGTGAGTTCTGAAGATGAGCAATGGGTATAGAGAAAACCTTAAAATAAACCGATAGAAATAGCAGAGGTTAATGAAAGGGAATAATAAACTTGTAGCATAGTTTCCTTGGCGAGGGAAGAGAGAAAATTTTCCAGCTGTACTGGAGACGGGCAATTTACCTGTAAACCAGTAGAAAGTACAATTTAAGAAAATTAGCGATTTTTAATACTTACCTTGTTCTCCACCTGGACATTGTCACCTTCCCCCAGCACTGCTGTGTGATGAGGCTCTATTTTCTGTTGTGCATCCTCAGGTCCTACAAAGAAGATGACCCATGAAATCAAACGTTCTTTATAGTACATTTATCACATGGTTACAAACGTAGTTAACTCCATAGCACCATGATATTCGTCTCAACCTCAGACTTAAGAGACTTAGGAGTCTCTGTAAATCTCTTGGTTTATTATACCTGTAAGTACTAAAGTCTGAAACTGGCTGGTTTCCAATGCAGAAAAAAAACAAGGAGGAGAATCCTGCATCATGTTTCCACTTACAATTTCAGTGGCAGGCCTAACAGTTCAATTTATAAGCAAAATCTTTGGCATTACATGCTAATAAGAAGGCTTCCTTGAGCAAATTATACACACCTCCTAGGAATTAAGCATACCTGGGAAAATTAGTAAATGCTATCATTAATTCCTGCCAACAAGTATTTATGGAACACCCAGAAGTGCCTAGTTCTATGAGAAAATCCAAAGAGGATCAAAGCCAATTCCTTTTTTTGTTTTTTTTTTTTAAGTAGGCTCCACGCCCAACATGGGGCTCTATGGAACTCATGATCCTGAGAAGCAAGAGTCGTAAACTCTACTGAATGAGCCAGCCGGGCACCTCTCAGGCTCCTTTCACACAAGTAACTCAAATCTCATTGGGAGGAACTAAATATATTTTCATAAAAGAATCAGAGAGTAACTCCTTTGAAAAATAAGTAAGTGGGATAGCTACTGCACTATGAACAAGGCTCTGTGCTAAAGGCTATGTTGGGGGTGTGTGTCTTCAGGATGGCTACGTTTCTACCCTTTCTATAATGAGGCTGACAGACGAAATACAAATGAAATCGTGTCCTAGTACAACAGTAAAATAATGAGCGAAGTTCAATGAGAGAACGGGGCTGTAGGGGCTAACTCGGGTCTAGGGGCCCAAAGGATTTGTCATGGAGGAATTGACTTGAACACAGCTTTGCAGGATTACAGAAATCTACGCCACGTAAAGCTAGGGGACAGGGCATTCTAGACAAGACAACAGCCTGTGCGAAGCTGAGGTGTGGGGAACATGCAATACATCTCTCAGGGAAGCGTGACCCGTTCACTACTGCTGTGAGATTTCTTTGGGAAGAATGATGGAAATGGAGACTGGCTTCAGATCAAGAAAAGATTTGGAAGCCATGCTTATCCACATAAAGTGGGGGACCTTTGAGGACAGAGTGGGGTGTGAAATGGTCAGATCTGTGTCTTGGGGACATAACTCTGGGAGCAGAGCATAGAACAGATTGAGGAGGCAAGAATGAAATTAGTATGACCTGTTAGGGGTTTACTGTCACAGTCTCAATGAAAATGAATTACGGGCTGGGGGTGCCTGGCGGGCTCAGTCGGTTACACTGCTGACTTTGGCTCAGGTCCGGATCTCGGGGTCCTGGGATCAAGCCCTGTGTCAGGCTCCACGCTCAGTGGGGAGTCTGCTGGTCCTTTTCCCTCATCCTCTCCTTCTGCCCCTACCCCCATCTTGTGTGCACACAGGCGTGCTCTCCCCCACCTCAAATGGATAAGTAAAATCTTTAAAAAAAAAAAAAGAAAGAAAATCAAGTACAGTGTGAACTAAGAGAGTGGGATGGATTTTCGAGGCGGAGTTAAGAAAGAATCTGAAGGACTTGGCAACAGTGGGAGAGAGGAGACCAATAGGATCCTCGCTAGGAACATGATAATATAGCGACCAGATGACAGTTCTGCACGAGAGCAGGGACTGGAGAAGCCACATGGGCTGGAACAGTCACAGGAGGCTGGAGACAGGAGGTGGAATTTGGGCTAGTTCTTTCAGTTGGGTAAAAAAACCAAGACATGCAAATGGACAACAGAGAGAAGGTTCCAAGCAGGGAAAGAAGCCCATAGAGACATCTAAGAGGGTTACACCTTAAGGACATTTGGAGACATAAATCTGGGCATCCCCCTCCCCCTGACATGTTAAAGCTAAAGCTGAATAATCAGTTAGGGGGTGCTTATTTAAATGAAAACAACAGATTGAGAAATTATTATATAAACAAACACATAATTTGTGAATTTTGTGAATACTGGAGCCCAAACATAGTATTTTTTTTTTTTCTGAGAGAAAGCCTCCCTTCTACCTCCACTTTGGAGATCACCCATGTGAAGCAACAAGGCTCATTTTGATGCTTGCAAATGTGAAATAGGATTCTAACCAACCGAACGTTCTTTTTTTAAGATTTTTATTTATTTATTTATTTGACAGACAGAGATCACAAGTAGGCAGAGAGGCAGGCAGAGAGAGAGGAGGAAGCAGGCTCCCTGCTGAGTAGAGAGCCCGGTGCAGGGCTCGATCCCAGGACTCTGGGATCATGACCTGAGCAGAAGGCAGAAGCTTAACCCACTGAGCCACCCAGGCACCTCCCGCCCCGGCCCCGAGCAAGACCTGGGGTCACTGCAGTCCCAGGACCCATGGCTAGAACTCAGAGCAATCACTGGAAGGCAGTTTTTCACGAACACGAACACGGAGCTGAGGTGCAGCCTTTCCTTCGGTCATGAACGTAGCCAACAACCACTGACTCTGTCTCCAGGAAAGATCACAGGTGTTTTCCTCTCCCGTTACAGTGCCATGGCCATCTCAAAACACACTTCATGGGAATCACTGCTGAGAGCTGCTGCTCAATGGTGTTCTTTCAGATGTCATCCAAGAAGCACACCTAGAACTCTACTGCAAACTTCTGCTTTTGCCATTTTAATGATTTCATTGAATTAAAAAAACAATACTGTTCTGAGGTGGAGACTTGACAAATGACAAAAGGGTCCATGGCACAAAAGATTAAGAACCTCTGTCCCAGGGGCGCCTGGGTGGCTCAGTGGGTTAAGCCTCTGCCTTCGGTTCAGATCAGTATCTCGGGGTCCTGGGATCCAG